>LPNX010513416.1:646179-719044 GCA_001517045.1 Pseudotsuga menziesii | reverse complement strand
TGGCTGCTTCTGCTGATTCCTGAAGTTAGAAGGTTTGAAACCTTTCTTTCTTTGGTCAAACTTCTCATTCTTCTTGTCCTTCCATGCCTTATGGTAATCAGGTCTACCTTTGCTTTGCTCATAACAATACTTAGCCTTCCTTATTGCTTCTTCAAGAGTTCTAGGTTCGTAAAACTCAATTCTATCTTTGTAAGACTGAGGTAATCCACTCAGAAAACGCTAGACCTTCACTTTTTCATCTCTGATGTACCGGACATACCTCAACAACTCCAAAAACTTATTTGCATATTCTTCCATGGTTTTCTATCCCAATCTCAGCTCATGGAACTCCTTAATCTTGTCATCATAATACCTGTTAGAGAGGTATTTCTGCTTGAAATACTTCTTGAAATGTTTCCACTTCAGCCTCCTTTCGTTGATCCTCTTTACTTGCTTGAAGTGTTCCCACCAAATGGATGCTCTTCCATTCAGATTGAATATGGCAACTCTTGCCTTCATGTTTCCTGAATAATCATGCACTTGAAAGTACTTCTTTATCCCAAGAAGCCAAGCTTCAGCCTCTTGTCCAGTCTTTACCTCACCATCAAATGTAGGAGGTTTATCCTTCTTAAATTCATCCCGAGAGCGATCCCTATGGTGTCTCTTTCTTTTTCTTTTATGAGAAGAAGAACTTGAATCCCCGCTGGATTCTTCAGAGTCAGATGATCCACTAGAATTCCTTCTCCATCTCCTAGTATTGCTCTTACTGCCTTTTGGTCTTGTTGTACCTCGTCCAGAGTCTATCTTTCTTTGCAAGTCTGTCAAACTTTGCAACATAGCAGCATTCAACTGGTGTTGCTCTTCCTGGGATTTGATTAAGCTTTTCATGGTGGCTGCAACATATGACAGTGTCTCTTGGAATATGCTTCCATTGGACTCTATGTCATCATGTCCATTACAGACATTTTCTCCCATGGAATCTCGCACACGCTCATAGGAATCCCGAGCATCATATCCATCATGGGTTCTCATAATTGAACCACAACTTACTTACCAAACTGCACTACCTGAAATACTGCTCTTGAAGGTGACTATGATTCTGCAAATGTGTTAGTAACACAAATGTTAGATGCATAACATTGATATAAATCAGAATTACTTACCTTCTCCTGGAAAAATCATAAAATAACAATTTTCCCAAACACAAGATTTTCCTCATCAAAGAACGTCTGTCTGAGGGGGATGACGAGGGTCAAGGGGGCTTTCCCCCTTGTACTGCAAGGTGGGTCGAGGGCAGCGCCCTCGTTTTTTTGTTGTTGCAAATATATGATTTTCGCGCAATCTGGCACATAAGATCGCTACCACGTTCTCCTTTTCAGCCCTGAAAATCCACTGAAAAACAGTAAAAATCTGCTGAGAAATCCACGAAAAACTCAAAATTTCCTTGTACAGGATCAGGTCTCATCCCAACTAACATTTCGACGTTTCGGTGGTCAAAACAACTAGCTTCTTCTGATGTATCGATGGTCGGGTGCATTGTTCATCGGGAGGATAGTCCACTAAACAGCCGCAACGGTGGGTGGTGATCCCATTGCGGGTTCCACGAACCATAAGCTCATCGACTGTCGGAAGCTCTATCCATTATCGTCGGTCGAAGCTTCTAACCTTTGGAAGGATAGTCCATTAGACAGCCGCAACGGTGGACGTTCAATCCACTAACTTCAGCTCATCAGCAACTGAATTGACTAGGTGTCGACAATGTGTTCAACTAACCATCGTCGATGGCTGACGATTCCAGGACTTACAGAAATTTTCGAAATTTTCCCTTTAGTCTTCCTTTTCATCGCTTGATCGACTTAATTCTCTTCTTTTCATCGGTGAAATAGTTCCATCAGCAGCTGCAACGACATCCAATCATCTTCGATCTTCTTCCAATCGGTGGCCTAATCTGCTGAGGCATAACCTGATCGGTATCGACAGTCTCTTCTCGTCAGAAGGCTAGTGCTCTAGGCTTCCAAAACGGTGGCGCACGAACCACTTTCTACTTTTGATGGCCGATGTTTTCATTACTTAGAAAAAATTTGAACTTTCTTTACTGCGTTGGTGGTTGGAGGCCCTACCCGTCGGGAGCATAGTGATCAAGCCATCCGCAACGACGACGCTCAATCGACTAAGTATCGGCGATCCATCTGCCTAGGTGTTCTGATGTACCGACGACCAAAACACTTAGAAAATTTTCTAAATTTCCCTCTCCTCTCTCTTCCACCACATTGGCCATCGGTTGGCCTTCTCACTAAGTGCTCCACTGCATCGAAAGAACTTGTCACTAAGTCTTTCAATGGGCCGATGGTTCCAGCACTTAGACAAAATTTTCAACAATTTTTTCAACAAATTTTCTACCATCAATTTCTGATCTCTACTAGGCAGAAGGCAATCCTGCCTCTATCACTACATCTTTCATGGCCCATTCAGGCCCATGCTGCAACATGAGCTTTGATACCACACTGTAGCATCCCTAACCCTCTGACCAGCGAAGAGGATGCTACCATGAGGTTAACCATCCGACAAACCAGCCCCATGAACATGTGCATTCATAAAATGCTAAAACAAAATGCATTGAAGTAGAACATACACAGATACATAATTATTTATCATACAGTGGAAGCAAACATATGTTCATACAAGCATTCAACATGTTCATCATATTCATTAACAGTAAATATGATTGCAGAAGTAAAATAGACAAGATTACTTATCTCATAAAGAACTTGTTCCACAACCAGCTACGTCGCTGCAATGTTCCACCCAACCATAGGCTAGCATGCTCCTAAATCTCTCAGCAATGCTGCCACCCCCAATCTGGGCATGATTCCCCAAGGAATAAGGAACAAGCAGGCTTACACATAGCCAAGGGTACACAAAACACAACCAAGCCAACACAGTTGGGTTTATCAGGCCATTAACAAGACAACCAAGCCAACATGGTAAGGTTTATCAGGTCATCAAGGAGCTAAGAAAGGATAAATGCTAAGCTGTTGAGCCCATTACAGAGCTAGGAACACCTACACCAGAACTAGCCTAACTTTTAAGACACCCACACACATCCAACACAAGGAATAAGTCCCTTCTCTGCTACACAGTCCCTCAGGCCCTGACTTCCCTTCCAGTGTTATTCAGGGGTTGTGGAGAAGAAAGCCAGCCCTCTAGCTCTGTTTGTGTGGTTTCCACACACACCAGGTTTATCAAGCAAACCAAGCCCCCATCCCTGCTCCCAACACAGTCCGAAGACCAACCACTACATACACACAGTCATACAAGCGATTCACAGCTTGGGCAAGGAAAACAACTCCTGAGTCGTTCTTGGCCCTATCATGGCCAAAACAACTCCCAAGCAACTTACAGCAGTCCCAAAATGTATCAGCAAACATAGTTCACAACATGGGGAAAACAATAGTCCATCCTGGACAACGAAGCCATCGGGAAGATTTACACAGACAGCAAATGGGGAAGGAAAATCAGCCTCCCAACCTGTGCGTGAGAGAAATTTACGCCGGAATTCGGATGGAAAACACACAAGATGCCTCTTTGTGGAAAACGCGAATGATAGTCGAGACGACTCCCTCTCCTGGCTGCGTGAGACCCAACAGAAAAGAATTGCTCTGCGTGAGAAAATGAATCGGTAATGGAGAGAATGGCGTAGTGGAGAGTGCGGGAGTGTCTGCTTGGAGTGATGGTGCTCGTGGTTTTTGCTTGCCAACGTGAGGGTCAACCTACTGGTGGAGTGTGTGTGTGGGCAAGGACTGACAATCCTGCCACACTCCACTCCCCAGTAATAACTGCCTCAACTACTCTACAGAGCATTAAAGTGGTAGTTATATAAGACAAGGAAAGATGAGCAAATCAAACAGGGTGGTGACACATGGATTTTTTCCCCCATTGGTTCAAGGTTTAACAACCCCCCCCCTTTATCCTTAGGAAAATCATGCCCCTTCTCAATTTAGTTGCCGTGAACATAGTTGGTTGGGTTATTTAATTAAAGATGCATATTTACATGATGACAAAACTTAATATATGTTGTGTACCACGATATACCATCGGCAACGATTCCGTTCGCCGAAACATAACACAACTAAATCGATGGTGGGGCTTTTGCCTTTAGCTCCACACCACGATTCATTACAATATATACATCATGTACATTTAATGCAACGGGGTCAAAACCGGGGTGTTATAGTACAATATAAGATATACAAGTGAATACATTCCGAAGTTACAAATACATCAACACTCCCTCTTAACTAGGGAGGTATTCTCTTAACACAATACATCAACACAAGTCTTCTTCTCTGGATCATCATCAAAGCTGGATCATCACTGAATCATCATCGAAACTGGATCATCATTGGATCATCATCAGAGCTGGATTATCACTGGATCATCACTAAAGCTGGATCATCACTGGATTATCATCATCACTGCTTCTGCTATCTCGATCAATTGATGCTATCTCTCAATTCTACTCATCATAGGAAGTTATACAAATCCAGCCCTTTTTCATGTTGGTTGCAGGCCTAGCCTCCATGTAGATATTCATCTTCTTTAGCACTTATATCTGACCATGGGAGGAACACATCCAACAACCATGTCAGAAAGGCCTAGAACTCACATCTGACCATGGGAGGAACACATAAAAAACCATGTAAAAAAGGCCCAGCACTCACTTCTGACCATGGGAGGAACACATCGAACAACCATGTCAGAAAGGCTCTGCACTTACATCTGGCCATGGGAGGAACACATCCAACAACCATGTCAGAAAGGCTCTACATTTATAGCTAACCATGGGAGGAACACATCCAACAACCATGTCAGAAAGGCTCTGCACTTACATCTGACCATGGGAGGAACACATCCAACAACCATGTCAGAAAGGCTCCACACTTACATCTGACCATGGGAGGAACACATCCAACAACCATGTCAGAAGGGCTCTGCACTTACATCTGACCATGGGAGGAACACATCTTACAACCATGTCAGAAAGGCTCTGCACTTACATCTGACCATGGGAGAAACACATCCAGCCACCATGTTAGAAAGAATCACGAACTCATCACTTCCCCTTTGAGGGAACCTCGATCTGGAGAACACCAAGCTTCTCCCTGAAGTACTCAAACTTCATTTTGGCCATTTCTAGCATAGAATCACGTCAAGGCCAATTACATCCAAGGATAACCTGTGAGCTTCGCCATGACTGATTACATCAAAGGACAACCTACATGACCATTTACGTATGAGCAACCTACGAGCTTCACCAAGATTTTATGCTCAAACAACCTGTCTTCACCGACTATGCTAGAACTCCCTCTTTCGAGAGATCTCAATCTGGATCACATAGTGGAGCTTCACTACTCCTCTCTACATCATACACAAATGCAAGTCAGATCAACCAAATCAAATAGTATTTTTCAAAAGAAACAAACTACCTCTCGAATAGCTGAGCAAGTGGCAACATATTTTTCCTTGGCTGTACTCAGTGCCATGCATGACTCCTTTCCTACTAAACCAAGAGATCACACCTGATCCCATACTGAAGTAGCACCTCGAAGCGCTTCCTATCAATGGAACTGCCTTCCCAATACGAATCCACATAACCTTCCAGGTTAATCTTCTGATTTGTATCATACTTGATCCCATACTCAACTGTACCCTTCAGGTACCTCATTGCATGCTTTGCAACCATCAGGTGAACATGTCTTAATGTGTTCACAACAAAGCAAATATTTGGTCGTGTATTCATCATGTACATCAAGGAACAAATCATCTGACGATACATCATGGCATCAACCGTCTCTGATGAAGCATCACTCAATAGCTTCAGGTTCAATGCCATAGGTGTGGCTATGGCCTTGCATTCCGTCATCCTGAACCTATTCAAGATCTCTATTGCATACTTCCCTTGTCTCAAGGATATTCCATCCGCATTATGCCACACCCCCATGCCTAGAAAGTAGTGCATCATATCCAAGTCCTTCATCTTGAACTCGACAGTAGGTCTCCTTCTTGCAACTTTAATGAGTTCCTCTTTTCTGTCTGGAACAAGTCATCGACATATAACAGGAGCATCACTGGTCTTCCACCTTCAACCTTGAAGTAAATGTTGGAATCCTCTTTACTCTCAGTAAATCCTAGAGCCATAAGTAAGTTGTTCGTCCTGTGTCGAACCTTAGGATATTTTTCAATCACTCCCTCTAAAGTGGAGCATCATTCTCCCTCTGTATTGAAACATTATTTACTAGAGTGACAAGTAGCTTCCTCTGCTACTAATATTCTATGTATCCATCTAGGGTCACTGGATATCAAGATCCTAAACCTTTTCAAAAGTTCTTCTCGCACCCATCTATGAGCTTGTCATCCTCTATAGGCTTTCATCTTCAACCTTGTAGCAAAGGTTAAGATCTTCATCACTCTATGTGATATTCAAGTTCCTCATGTATGTGTTATCCCATGGGTGTCTTCTGAGCTTGTACAAAGCCTTCTTTAATTTGCACACATGATTCTTCCTGTCATGTGTCTTAACTTCTAGTGGCTGTAAATGTCTCTTCGTAGTCTATGCCTTCTTTCCATGAGAATCCTCGTGCTACAAATCTTGCCTTGTATCCCACGATGTTTCCATCTACTGCATGCTGGATCTTTCAGATCCACTGCGGACTTCCCTTCAGGTCTCGATACCGCATCCTAGACATCATTCTTCTTGAACTGGTACTCTCCTTATTTTCTTTTAGGCAATTGTACGCGATATTTGCTACAGTTCAAATGCACCAGTTGTATGATTAGAAACATTTCATAATGGTAAATCCTTATGCATAAAGATATAATCATGCAACTGTTTTAGGCAATACAACATTCATCCATATCTCACGGAAACTTTCTAGATGCCCTCCATCTCTACCATGACATCATTAAGATTGTGCACTAATCCAATATGTCGGCAAAGAGGTTTCATTCTAAATAAGTAGCAATGGAGAGTTGTATAGAACCATGAGCTACTTACCCATCACATGCATATTAGTAGTATACTATCATTAATGCAAACATTCTATCATGCATAATACATCAACTGAATATAAACAATTGCATAACAAAACAATATCATGAAATGACAATTGAATACTTATCTTTATTTGTTTCATGGGTGGACTCCTTCTTTTAGCTTCATCATCTTCTTCATTAATAACAACATCATTTCTTATCCAAATGCTCAAGATGGATAAGAGGCTCTTCAAGAATTGAGTTCTTCATATTCCTCATCGCTTGAGGGATCTTCTTTTAATTGTGAGCACTTGATCTTCAATTGCTCCCATCTTCCCTTTTCTTGTTATGGGTCGAGCTTCATCTTGTGTGTGCTCTTCCCAGAGTTTGCTAAAAGTAATCACTTCCTTCTGGCACACATTCCTTGAATGAATGAATCCCATGATCCCGAGAGGCCATTCAAGGTGGCTATCACAACTTCTGCATTCTCCACTTCTTCTACTGCTTCAAGTTGTTCTTTGATTTGAGAGACCCTTGCAAAGTATGACTGTATGGTCTCTGCATTCTAGATCTTTACATTCTTCAACTGGCTTCTCAAAGTCATCTTCCAATTTATGTTCTCCCCTTCAAATAGCTTGGTCAAGGAATCAAACATCTCTTTAGGTGTCTTTAGGGAAGACACTTGTGGTATAAGGTGATCATTGATTGAATTAGTAATGATCTTCTTGGCCTTGACCAAGTTCTTCTTGTGTAAGGCTTTTAGCCTCATCTCCCTCTGGAACTAGAACCTCTCTACTTATGTAGGTGTCCAATTCATTTTCTTCAAGAACCAGTGAAATTCTATACTTCCATGATTGGAATTTTTCATCTTCACCAATCTTGTCATCAAGCTAGTGTGATAGGTCATTTTGAAATGAGAACCTCAAATGTAAATAACAAAAGATTAGATCTTACCGATTTGAGGTGTCCATCCTCGTTCTGGATCTGGCTGATCTAGGGTTTGTCATAGAAAACCTAATTTTCAAAACTTGGAATATCAAACTTTTGATTGGATAGATGGATGGGCCTCTTCAAGGCGAGCTGTCCAATTTACTCCTTTTCAGAAAATAGTGGAGGGAAGCTCCCGGAATAGGAAGCCCTAGTTTTCCAAATTCTTCTGCAGAAATTCTTGATATTGTTTCTATAGTATCTTAGAAGTTACTATTCCTCTATGTCTAAAAATTTTCATTGAGGTAGCTTCACCTATCCTTTTTCCAACACCACAGGTTTGAGCAAAATTGGTTTCACCATTTGGGACTTGTGAGCATTTTCCCAAGGTGACATGTTTCAGGACTATTCAGCATAGTGAAGTTGTACAGACTGCCACATGTCACTGTTTCACCTTCGGGGTATGAAAATTTTACCAAAGAAGTTAAAGTCCGTTCCCTATCTGTAACATCTTTCAAAATTTTATTTGGATCTTCGTAGCCCGAGATATAGCAATTCTCCCTAGGTGTCATGTTTAGGGATGAATCCTGGAAGCGGCTGGAACCCTAATTTGGAGGAATCATATGTCCTCGAATATAATGAATACAAGGATGAAATTTTTACACATGGTACATCAGGATTGTATCTTCGACATGTGAAAATTTTGGATCCTGATCCTTCTTCAATCTCAAGATATAGAAAATGTACCAAAACTACCAGTTTTAGTATTTTAGGGTTTTTCAGGCCCAAGGTCAAATTAGGGTTTGACTTTCCTGGAGTTTTACCCAACCAAAAATATTGACCTTGGTCTCTAAATTTTGATTTTGATGAGGAGAGAAATCTTATGCCGATCTCACTCAAAAAATGCTCTTTTATAAAAAGTCCTAATCTCCCGCAACAAAAACTGAAAATGCCTAGAATCAAATTCTGCTTCGACAGAAATATGTGCCCTTCAATGGAGAGTTAGCGTAGCCTCCTTTTGCTGATGGATTGTGGAGAGAGACCCAAAAATTAAGAATCCCTAGCTTCTATAGTTGCACAGTGTCTTCTTCTCAGGTTAGCTCTGATACCATGTTATATTTTTATCATTTAAGCAATATGATCTTAGGATCTTATCTGAGAGAATAACATGCACAACAATAATCACAAGAGACAAGAGACACATAATTTTCCTCGAGGAAACCATAAAGGAGAAAACCCCGCAACTTCCTCAGAGATAGAATGAATACCAATGGCAACAGTAAAACCGAAAGATAAAAAAGATGATCTCCAACAATTGTTCTCTCTCTCACTTGTGTGAGCACTTCCTCTCTCACTCATGCGCCCCAGTTGAGTGAGTGAATGTGACAAATAGAGAGTCCCACTCTCTATTTATACTAGTTTTCAACTTGACAATTACTTACCAGGGACAACATCTCTAGGAGAGTCTAATAACCCTAGTGCCCCTCAACTGTGGGGACTCCCCCCCCCCCCTGATCAACAAGGAGGGTTAACCTCAACTCAATTTTGGGGACTATTTCCCCGACTTACAACGTAGGGTTAACCTCATTGACTTTACATGACTTTATTATTTTAATGACTCTCCCGATAGGAACATCGAGGTACAATGAAATATAAATGATTCTCCTGATAGGAACATCGGAGTACAATATAAGATATACAAGTGAATACATTCTAAAGTTACAAATACATCAACAGGCAAGCATGGGAGAGCACATGGGTGAGTGGGAGAGACCCTAGGAGCCAAATAAATGCCCAAGGAGACCACAAAACAACCACATTCACACACTAGCGTCCTTAGTCAAAGTTGGAACTGGTTTGCAATTAATGCAACAGTTTGAAATGTCAGAATGATTAAACTAGAGAACCTCGACTATCAATTAATGAGCCAGAATCACCTATTTGACCAATGTTGATCAGTATAACCTAAGTTATACCATAGAACATAAGCACAAGGAAAATGATTATGTCTCCTAGGTAGATCATTAAGGTACTAAGGTATATTATTGCTCCAACACCCCCCCTTAATCCTAACTTAGTACAACTTATTCAACATGATTTATTAAGACCTTGGAAACTAAGACACCTTTTACAACAAAATTTTATTGATCCATGTAGCAGAGGTAAGGAGGAAAACCTCATGGGACAAAACCTCCCCTAAAAAATGGATATGACAGAGAAATCAAAATATGTATAGACTCTAAACTAGATGAGTATGTCTGGAGGAATATTCTTCTTGGGAAGAAGTGGAATGTGCTCAACTAACTCACGAATATGTATAGTTGCATGATGAATCCTAGGACCATGTAGAGCAACTGAAATGCACTGATAGGAAAGTGAATGATGCTCTTCAGACTTGAACTTCGAAACAAGTAGGGGGTCATGTCCAAAAGAGACTTGAAGTACTTGAGAATAGGTGACCCCAAGCAGATCATAAGGCTCTTAAAGAATCAACTTCGAAAGAAGGTTGTAATCAACTCCAAGAAGGTGTGCCATTGTGATGGAAAAGGCTTCTCCATATTCATTTGAACTTGAAGGAAATCTACTAATCATAGTGGAGGAATACATAGGAAGCAAAAGAGTGTGAAGCAATGAGAGATCTTCACTTGAATTCCAAACTTCTCCTTGACCATCTTTCGAACCAATACTCTCATATGAAGAAAACCCATCTTCTGGAGAAGGCTCACTATGATCACGAACTAGCAACACATCTTCATCATTCATAATAGAATACATAGAGGAGAAAGAATGGAAATATAACTCTTCAACAGTAGTGATGGAAGCAACTCATATGTTATCTTCATGAAAAATAGCTTCTTGGCGAAGAGAGGAAGCCACATATGAAGAAACTTGAGTTGGATCATTTGCTGAATCTATGGCTACTTCTTCTTCTTCATTTGGAACAACTTCTTGAGAAATGCATGAGGTCGAGATCTTTGGAGGGAGAACACATAAGGAGGCACCCACTTGCTTGCTCTCCATATAGACATATCTTCTTTCTACATGCCAAGAGCTTCATATATATTTCTTCAAAGCTCAAATGGGTACTCAAAATAATCAAAGAGATAGTGCATTGTAGGAGGTATAGTGAGACACATAGTTCCATAGGCTCTATCACAATCATTAAGCCAATCACACTTCTCTTCGTAGTACTTTGGCTCGCTCATAGCACTAATGGAGACATCATAGAGACATTGTCTGTTGATATATGCACACATTTTCAGCTTCCACTCAAAATAGTTGAATGGAGAAAGGAGAGGAACTACTTTTGAATCCGTGAAGTTGTTGTAGGAACCTGCAATGAAAAACACTCAGATTTGCTAGAAATATGCCCTAAACAACAACTCAAACCTCTATATATTTTTTTGCAGCTCCAACTAGCTCTGACACCATGTAAGAATTGTTTTTTAGTGAGATCTAGGATCTAGATCAATATTCACACTAAAAGTATTTGACAAAATACACAAGAGAACAACAAAGAGACTGAAATAACACATATGAATGGTGCCAATAACTAACCATTATATTATAACACACCTTGTAGACGTGTATGATACATATTTATAATACATATGAGAAAATTTGTGAGCCTTTGGATGCCATGTGAATACATACAAGTGTCAGGATAGGATTTGACCCCTAAACCCCCCTAGGTTGACCAATAGGCTCCCATACCTAACCAAAAAGTCAAGAATCCATGTCCGAACATGTGTGAATAGGTAAGAAGCATGTTTGGTTCATAAATGAGGGAATTCAAGCATGGGAGAGCACATGGGTGAGTGCGAGAGTTCCTAGGAGCTAAATAAATGCCTAAGGAGACCACAAAACAACCACATTCACACACACTAGCGCCCCTAGTCAAAGCTGGAAGTGGTTTGTAATTAATGCAGTAGTCTGATATGCCAAAATTATTAAACTAGAGTCCCTCAACTATCATTTAATGAGCCAGAATCACCTATTTAACCAGTATTGATCAGGATAACCTAAGTTAGACCATATAACATAAGCACAAGGAAAATGATTATGTCTCCTAGGTAGATCATTAAGGTACTAAGGTATATTATTGCTCCAATAATACCATAATAAAAATAAACATTTAAACATCATCATACCATCATAAACATAAACATAAATGTACCATCATCATACCATCATAAACATAAACATAAACATCATCAATATACCATCATAAACATAAAAATAAACATAAATGTGAACATACCCTCATAAACATTACCTAATTACATCATCTAGCATATACATCTAACAAATTTAAACATCATCTAACACACAAATCTAATAAAACATCTAATAAAACACAAGTTGCATTATATAACATAATCATCACACATATATAACATCATCTAACCTTACCTAACATACACATCACCATTAACATCAACATCAAAATCATCATGAAAAATGCAGTATATATGTGTGTTTGTGTGTGAACAATAACCTCAAACTGATTATATGTGTGTGTGAACAATAACCTCAAACTGATGATACGTGCCAAATACATGTCATCAATCCAATAACTCCTATAACATATTTGGTCCACCTTTGGAACCAGAGGCATAAGTATCTCTCCCAACAGGGCCATATGCATTGACACCTCCACCGGTACAGACAGAGGCATCAATACCTTTTCCAAGGAAAAAAACATCTCGGAGAGAAGCATAGATAGGTCAATCAAGCTGAATCATACCCCTCTAAGCATCATATCTACAATAGAGGAAACTGGAGAAGGAATGGTGGATGGTTAGGCTAATGAGCATGATAGGTTGGTAGGTTGAGAAGGAGTAACTAAAGAGATCGACATGGTGGTCCAAGTGGGGGTAGTTGATGAGATGAAGGAGCTGATGGAGGAGGAGGTGGTTGAGATGTCGAAGTTGATGGATGAGGAGGTGAATGAGATGTCGAAGCTAGTGGAAGAGCAGGAGGTGGTGGATGATTTGTCAAGGATGATGGAAGAGAAAGTGAATGAGATGTCGAGTCTCTGTCCTCTTGATAATTAGAAGGCGTTGATGGAAGAGGAGATGGTGGAGAATGAGGATATTTGGCCTTATCAGATGAGGAATGTTCATCCCTCATAGCATCTAAATGAATGGATGAACTGACAATATGTTGTATCAAGTTCTTCATAGCACAAGGAACCATGATCATATCTCCTCAAGGTTAGGTTGTCGCACAATGTTGTGCACCTGCATATGATGAACCCCTTGTTCCTCCAATAATGTTGATAGCATGTATGCCACATCCTATTGATACCTTTCATCAAGCATGTGTCGGAGTCCAGGTCTATAATAACATGGCACCTTGGGCTCTTGCATATCCTCATCATCCTAAGTGGGAAGAGACGACTCCTCCCCATCGAACATGCCAATGTCTATAAAATATATAGTATAAAATAATAATGAAACAATTTCATTAAACAATCTAATATAAAAATTTAGAATATATTTCATTTGCATTAAGCATAAAGAGAAAAAATGCAACTAGATTAATTTAAACATAATGCTAATATTTCCTCTCTCATATGATGGCTCATCCTGGTTGAAGAAGATGGTGTGGCATGCTCTCCAATCCAAACTCATGTATGGATATGGAACCAGGTCTAATGAATTCTGGTCATCATTGCCTAGCATGCGATCCTAGCTAGGAACTCGGGATACCCCCTCTTGGATGTCATCTTCCCCCACATGTGCATACACACCTCTGTCATTCACCTGGGAGAGTGGTGGTCAAATGATGGCATAGAGGCCAGAAACCTCTAAAAAAAAGCAAAAAATATCTGAATTGAAAGAGAAGTTGACCCTCTTGTCAGTTAGCGCACAACATCGATCCAAAGCATAAAAAAACTACCATAAAAAATGGTGGACCACCTTATGCATCTAGGTCTACCCACTTAATAATATACATAAAATAATAGATGGAAACTAATGTGTTTCCCATTAGTGTTAAGGTGCACGATGGTCGTCACCAACAGTGAGAGGTGCTTCACATTCTCTGCATAAAAAGAGGAAATATGGAGTTGTCCACTGCTCACCTAAAAATCAGCAATATCAATGACGTGGTCACTGATATATCTCTAAGAGTAGGCTAGCTAACTCTCTGTTGCAAGACCAAATAGGACCTTAGGAAACCAAGGAAAATCCTCCCCTATCCTGAATAGCGCAATGATCAAATAGATGTCCTCCTTAATGAAATGAAACCATTGATTAGGACCAACACGAAATGTCACCCTTTGACGCTTCCAACATTAGATCAACTAAACTAGCAATGTCGAGTTCCCCTTGAGGGATGTAACCTCCTAATAGAACTTCAGGAGGTCGTAAACCAACAAGAGTTATTAGGTCTAATGAATAATTGGGTGAGGGTACAAATCCCTCTCCTTCTCCCTCGCCTCCCATTCTCGCACAAATTTCTACTACTCAACATGTGCTTGCTGCCTCTTGGCATTGCTTCTCTGTTACATATATAACATTAATCATTCTCATAAATATACATGTAAAAATATTAAATGAGGATTCTATTTACTAAAATCAAATATTTTTTTTCTTCTAAAAATACATTTTTGACAGGAGGTGCGCCTTAATTATAGTAATGTTCCAGCACCGACGTCTTTGAACCACAAGCACACCACCAATGTTTCCTTTGAATCAAGCTAGGGTTGTTTGTTTATGCTTTATATAGTTTTCAAATGGGATTGATGGTTCACCTAATGCATGTCATCACACTAGAAAACGATGCACAATAGTTCATATAGACACTATCAAATTTTGATTACTTCACGGTTTTACGGTATGTTAGTTACACATCGACGCACCAAAAATTTGGTGTGTGTATCATGTAAGTAGGTGCACCATGTTTTTATTTTTATTTTTCAAGTTTAGTAATGTGCTAGCTACACACAAGAGCACCATTGAAGTAATGTGACCATTTAAATTTATCGTACCATCTAACATTATCATTTTCTCATGAATTATATTGCTTTATGTGGTGCACTTAGAACACATCACCGCATCTTCAAGCGATGCATAAATATTTATATTTTGCACTGCAGCTACATTCATAGTTTTTTTTTTTTTAAATATGTTAATCGTTGCACTTAAAATTATAATGCACCATGTGTGTGGTGCACCCATGTTTTAAAAGCACCACTGACAGTGCACCTTGTAAATTCATAGGGTGCATTGTTTTGAAATGCGAGTTGACTGACTCAAACGCATTGCGCATAGTTTTATTTTTTATTTTTTTGAAATTCAGGAGAAATAAATATTAATTCTCAAATTTAATCCGCTAAGAAATGAATTAGTGAATTAACAATCAAATTACATGGTCACTTACGCGATGGGGAGGCATTGTGGCGTTGTATGTAAACTTTGAAATTTTTTCCACCATTTGGAAAAATTCAAACTCCAGTCGACAGACAATGAGAGTGAGCATTGTCACAATGTGGAGCACTAATGTCAATGCCACATCTAAGTATGTGATGTACAGTACCAATGTTTTTTGTCTCATAAGCACTATATCATGGTAAAAAATATTTTTTCGATGCGATAATTTTTTTTACTAAACCATGTACCAGCGTGCCCAAATACATAAAGCCCCAATGCAACCCAAAACAACCTTCTTCTCAGCTAAAGCGAACCTCTTTCTCAAGTAGGAGCGAAATTTCTTGATGTGCAAATGAGGAGTGCACCCTCCTTATTTATACTGATTTTATGGATAACTTTTAATTGACTGGGCCGACCTTACTGGGGCAATTTTACCCAATGATGGGGAAATTTTACCCAGTAACTAGGGCAATTTACCCAATGACTTTTGTGGGGCTGACTTGACTGTTTTCACTTGAATTATTTTAGGGTTTTACATTATCAAATACAATTTGAATATTTCTCGAAGGAAGTACATCAAGAATCTCTTATGAAGTTATAATTATTCAACACTCCCTCTTAACAAGGAGGTATTCTTTTGTCACACTCATTGTCACTGGATCTTGACACTGGACAATATCAGTACTACTGCAACTTGGTACTTGAACCATTGACTTGTGACATCTCTCGAATCTATACATCATTAGAAGTTCATCATCATCAATGATATTTGGATCATCATCATCAACAACATACAACTGCTGGCCGGACATCATTATCATCATCGTTAGGAATATTATTATCAACATCATCATATAAAAACTGGAACATCATCATCATTTGTAGCAACATATGATTATTGGAACATCATCAAGCATCTGCATCAGCGTAGAACTGCTAGAACATCATCAAGCATCAACAATATGAAACTATTGAAACGTCATCATCAACATATTCAGTACAAAGCTGAAGTAATGATCATCAACATATTCAGTACAGAGTTGAAGTATCATCATCATATATAGTACAGAGATGAAGTCTCATCATCATCAAATCAGCATAAAAATTTATACATCAACACCAATGAAAACATGAGGTTGGCTCATCAACATGAAGCTGGAATAACATCAACAACAACGGCAACACAAGTTTGGCTCATCAATGTAACATCATCTATGGAAACATAATGAGGCAGGTGTATCAACAACTAACATGATCCTTCCTTTTGGAATTAAGGGATCATGGATGATCCTTCCTTTTAGAATTACAGGATCATGGACGATCCTTCATTTCATAATTACAGGATCAAGTCCAACATAGGTGATCCTTCCTTTCGGAATTACAAGATCATGGACAATCCTTCCTTTCGGAATTATGAGATTAATTCCAAAAATGGTGATCCTTCCTTTCAAAATTCTGGGATCATGGACAATACTTCCTTTTAGAATGACGGGATTAAGTCCAACAACATATGTGGTGCTTAGAAAATCCTTCTTGTCAAAATTACGGGATTAGGTCCAACACATACAATCCTTCCAATCGAAATTATTGGGCCCAGTCTTTAAGGATCTACCACTATTGATCACAACAAACAGGTACTCGGACAACCCTTCATTTCAAAATTACAGAATAAATGTCCAACATGGATGATACTTCCTTTCAAAATTATGGGATCAAGCCCACCAACCACATTTTAGACAATCCTTCCTTTCAGAATTACAGGATCCATTCTAAAGATCAACATTTAAGACGATCCTTCCTTTTGGAATTACGGGATCAAGTTTGATGATCAATCCCAACTAAGCTACCCGTTGTGAATAGATACCATAGTATCATCAGCACTACTCCCCATTTCGAGGGAAGTCCTTATGGACTACACTAATCTTGTCTCAGAAGTGCTCAAACTTCACATGAGACAGAGGCTTAGTCAACACATTTGCAACCTGCTCATTTATGATCACATATTGGAGCTTTATATCTCCCTTTTGCACCATGTCACGAATGTATAAATACCATATTTTTATGTGCTTCGTGTTATCATGGAACATAGGTCTCTATCTCATCTTCATGCATCTTTGGTTATCACATAGAATCATAGTGACATCCATCTCCAAATCGAATAGACTTGATAATAATTTCTGAATCCATATTGCTTCACAACTGGTAGAAAAAAATGAAATATATTCCACTTCTACAGTGCTGAGAGAAACATTGGACTGATTCTTGCTTAGCCATGAGTAATGGATGACCTCAGACTGAAACATCCACCTAAAGTGCTATATTTGTCTGAGACAACTCTTGTCCAATTTGAATTTGTATAACCATACAGTATGAAGTCATGATCTCCAATATAACCGAGACCATATTCTATTGTACCTTTAAGGTACCTCATCATATGCTTTGCAGCTACAAGGTGAACACTTTTGGGATCAAATAGATACTGACTCAAGGTGTTCACAACAAATCATATATCTGGCTTGGTATTCGTCAGATACATCAATGTACCAATAATTTGTCTGTATAGTGTCACATCCACTGACTCTGACAAAGCTTCATCTAACAACTTCAAATATGTATCCATGGATTTACATTCAAACCAATTCAATATTTCTACTGCATACTTCCCTTCGTTAAGGAATATTTCTTCTAGGCTCTGTCATGTTTTAAGGCCTAGAAATTAGTGCATCAAGCCAAGATCTTTCATCTCAAATTATGCAACAAGCCTCTTCTTCATTTCTGCTATGAGCTTCTCATAATTTGTCAGGAACAAATAATTTATCATGTCCTAGTTACCTGTCTCAAGCTTCACCACATGTGCTTCCTCTTCGTGAGGGGAGACATCCAATATCACTCTAATCATATCCATAAAATATTCGGGGAAACAACCTTTTCCACGGATGTCTCTCAATCTATCTCTGCAATTTGTGCTATGGTCACTCCCTCTGAAGAAGAGCTTTCCTGCTCCCTCTGTAACTGAGCACTCAACATTGGAGTGACTAGTCACCTTCTTTGTTGTTGATCTTTTGTGTATCCATCTATGTCATCTCACAAGGTCGCTGGATACCAAGATCTTGAATTATGTTGCAAGTTCCTCTTGAACCCATCTATGAGTTTCTCATCTTCAACTTTGTTGAAAAGGTTGATATCTCATCACTCTAGGTGGTCCTCAATCTCATCATGTAACTGTCTATCATGGGTGTCTTATAATCTTATACAAAGCCTTCTTCAATCTGCACATGTGGTTCTCTGTTTAGAGAGTCTTGAATCCTACAGGTTGCTTGATATACACTCCTACTTCGATTACAGTATCACGTGTCTTTGGTCACTACAACAATATCTCGTCATAGTTGACTCTCTATATCTTAAGAGAAACCTCGCTTTATACATCTATAGTATGCTATATTTTGTAATTCTTATTGAATGTCATAGTTGAGCCATTGTCACTTGTTCTTCGGAACAAATTTCGTCATTCCACTCTTGTATGTGATTGTACATGATCCTTCCTACAAGTCAAATTTAGTTTCTTGATTAGATACACTTCATAGTTTCCAAAACATATTAATAATGACATAGACATAGGTTACACAACCATGCAACTATCTTAGCCAATGCTTCAACACAACATTCATCCATATCCCACATACATATGATAACTTTCTAGATTCCTTCCATCTCTACCAGAACATAAGAGTGTGCACTTCTCTCAGTATGTCAACAAAGAGGTTTCATTCTAGATGGGTGACAATGGAGTGTTGTGCGATACCATAGGCCACTTACCCATCACATGCATATTAGTAGTATATTGTTCATTAATGCAAACACTCTAACATGCATGATCTAGGAACATAAATGTGTACACAACTAACCAACATCAATTAAACCCTTTAAGAAATCATTCAAATAACAATTCAAATGCTTAGCTTTGATTTTTTGTTGGGCATACTCCCTCTTGATCTCTGCTTCCTTTCCAGTTCTGAAGCTTGATCTTCTTCAAATTCCAATCTTCTAGAATTTGAAACATCGACCTCGATCTTCATATCTTCTTTGTGCACTAGATCCTCTTGGATCTTGTAGTTTGGAGAAGATCTATTGGTATGCATGTATCGACAATCGTTCATTTGTTTGTATCTTTGGAGTCCAAATTGTAGGAGCTTCTCCTACCCCTTTAAGTAATACTAGAATTCATCCTGAGCTTCACCTTATGAGAGGAATCTGTTTGGATCAAAGTACATCACACGAGGAATCTTCCCTTGCTCTCTTCTTAATTGGTTCATCATCTTCAGCACCATGAGCATGTTACGGAGATAAATAGGAAATAAAATAATAATTAATAATTAATAATATTTTAGGATAATTAATGAAACATTAATTGTAAATACGAGGGTGTGACCCTCCATGTAAATGGTCAACCATATTTAAAGATGACCTATCCATTTGTAAATCATCCATCAATTATTATATCCATACATTCATTTCTTCAAATGGAAGTCGAATACACTCCATGAAGTCAAACAACCGGATACGATTGTGACATTAGTATCATAGCGGATTCACTCCTATTTTGAGCTCAGATTCGGCTCCTCCAAAACCCTCCACTGCCATCCTCATAAACCCTAATTTAAAAAAAAATTGTGTAATAATATTTACATTGCTATATCAATTATATATATATTGGGAAAACATACAGTTGCAAATAAATGCACCACATCTTCAGCACATGTTGAGAGCAATCAGAGTTATAGAGAACTCAACGCTGAAGCAGACAAATTGTCCAAAGAGGCTTTATTGCTACCTCCAGGGTTAATGGAGGTAAAAGAATATGCAGACAACCTTTTGGTCAATCAATATGTACGATTATGGGATTATAGAACTCAAAGTTTATGTGGAGGCCATGAAAAAACAAAACATGACCCATCTGGGCGATCTTTTTGTATGCATTATTTTTTGATATTTATGTATGTTGGTATGCAGCTTTTGTATGCCTCTTTTGGCGGGTTAAGGACCGATCTGGGGATCTTTATGTATGCCTCAAAAGGGAAGTCCATGTTTATTCAGTGAGAATAAAGAGATTTTTTTCCTCGGAATATATATATATATATAATGATTTTAAATAATATTATTCTAATTAAAAATTTTCTACTAACGTTATTATTATTATTATTAAAAAACCTTTAAGTGTCATTAGCCTCCATATAAGGCAAAATAGCGTCCAAATACACACCTCCACATACAAGGACCAAGACCATGGATGAATTAAAAGACCAAATCGAGAAATTGGAGAAGGACATCAAGGCCGTCGTCGCCAACCAAAAGAGTTGGAAGGAAGAAATGAAATATAAACAATGCAACTCTTAAGAACGAAATCAAAGATGAAGTTGTTCTAGTATTAGGAAAAAGACTTGATGACAAACTAGACATGATGAATTATTGACTCCCCATGGCGGGTGATTATCAGTGCAAGTGGGGAATGGCATGAGAGGAACGTGGTCGAGCCTCATGCCACCACCTCTCAACCCACCACGTCTCATCATTCTCACGCGAGCTCAAATACTGGAAGGGAAGCAAGCATGATTGAAAGTTATCATTTTGCAGGGATGATGGGAGAGGAAGGTCATCGAAAGAATGATACAAATGTAGATTCATATTTTCCTGCCTCCGAAAATCATAGGAGGTACCTGGAAGAACATCAACCAAAGTTCTAATCCTTACCTTCCACTCGGGATAATAATGGTCAGCCTGCATGCATATAGTCACTGGTTTCTCTATTGGATTACATTAGCAATATTCAGTTTTTCAGGATTTTATCTGCCTTTGGTATGGTATGGAGTGTGTGCAACACCTCATGTGGCTTCCCTCCCCCCCCCCCTTGGACGTATACCTCGCCTTTCTCCTCAGCTCGGCTTCACATCCCTCTCTGCCTTCTTCCTCTCATGCGCATTTCTAAACTCTCCTCATCCCTTTTTGCTATGGATTTTCTAGGGCTGTGATTTCCTGTGTCTGCCTTTCTTTGCATTCACCCCCTTTTGACCCTCAACTGGAAGTCTTCCCTGCTTTTCCTCTTCACCATGCCTCCACATCTTAGGAATTATAGGCACAGGAAGGCCAAGGAGGCTTGCACCTCAGCCCCTCCTCCTGCTACCTCGTCTAGAATAATGAAAAAGGCTGTCAAGATGGCCCAGCTCTATAATGAGAAGACTCCTAAGGATATAAAGGATGAAATAGAGGAGTTCAAAGAGGAAGCTAGATTTTTCAGACACTGCACTCCGGATGATGATGTTTGTAAGGAATTTGAAGCCCTCCTCCCTGACCCAGGATACCCTGGGGGGTGGGTAGCCCTTTACACAAAATCACTAGATATAGCCTGGCACCAGAAATTCCTAATGAAAAATGTCCTTTTGGAAAGAGGAGAGGCTCACCAAGCCATTCTCCTCCAACCGGATGAGATTACAATACATTTTCAACAAATTTCCTCCCACTTAGGCATTAGTTTGAACTCCGACTCCGAAGCTCCTGCAAGGCCTGGAGCCAAGTATGACTCTAAATAATCTCCGTTTCTGCTCTGTGTAGTATTTTCTGTATGTTTTCTTACTTTCATTCCAGTTTTATGAAAGACAAAAGTATAATTATTCTCACAAACTATGTCTATAAGTGGTTTAGTTTAGTTTCCTTTAGAGACAAATTGTTTTAGACCTCCTCTTTAGGAAGTTGGACTTATTTTCCCTTTGTTGGGTGGGTTCAATTTCTTAATTTTTGGGCTTGTTTTCCCTTTGTTGGGAGGGTTGACTTCTGGATGTGAACAATTATCTCTTTTTTTTGGCAATAGAAGGATATACTCTAGATTATGAAAAAAAAGACTAGACATCAGGATTGATAAACAAAAAGACTTGGATGACAAAATGAGTACCATGACTCAAGACATAAACACCAAAACACAGAACTTGAATGTCATGACGCATAACCATAATGCATTAATGGAATTGTTACAAAAACTAATGTCTAGTACAAACTATGTCAGCAATCCAGACATGTTAGATGCCTCATCTCACGTTTCCACACAGGAAACACTTGCCAAGAATCAAGAAGATTTGGAAAAATAAATAAAGATCAACAATGCGGCGCTTAAAAAATAGATTGAAACAAAAGTACTTCTAGATACTGAGGCACAATTAAACAACAAAATAGACACGATCATTAAGATAGTAGATAAGGAAAAGGCTAAAAATCACCACAAAAAATGAAGCAGTTCAAATATGTCGGTTGTGTCATCTAGTATCTCTGAGCCACCATAAAACCATAAAGAAAAAATCAACCAATATCATCCCTACATACTGTACCCACCTAAGGCAAAAATAGAGTTGTTGAAATACAATGGGAATGAAGATCAATGTGTTTCCTAGTTAAACAAAGCGGAGGATTCCTTCGACATATACAACATTACATCTGACGAAGAGAAGGTGAAATATGCGTCAATGTATATGGAATGGTACGCCTATAATTGGTACATGTGGTGGAAGGGAGACAATTTTTCTTACACCTAGAACTTATTCAAAAATGATTTTTTTGAAATGTATCAAGGAATCAAAAAGATGATTTTTTCAGAATTCTTACCAGATTACAACAAGAAGGAAGCATCGAGGAATTCCCACATCATTGGGAATCCATGTCCACACGAGTATTTTGGTTATCTGAGAAACAATGACTCGAAACCTATTTAGGAGGTCTTAAACCATACCTCCAAAAAGAATCAAAGATGCATAATATACTGAACGTAAAAGTGGCAAGACATAAAGAAAAAGCAACATAACATAAATTGGATGGAATAAAAACAAGAGGCGATAACAACTATCGACAAAAAAAAGAGACACAATGTAGATATTGTGGAAATAATTGGTCACCCGGTCATCAATGCCACAAACCTCAATCATATACCTACGAAGTTGAAAATAGGTCGAAAACATCTACCAATTACTCTGATAATATCAGAAAAAAAGAAGAAAAACACATGTCGTCGATGCGGTGATGACTAGATCCTAGGCCATAAATGTAGGGACAGTCAGACAATACATTGCAAAATCATCAATGGAAAATAAGTACAAGTCTCTGTAGAAGAAACCTCAGTCAATTCTAATACCGACATAGAATCAGAGTAAAGAACAAAATCATAAAATTCAATCTTTGAGGACAAAGTTTTCCTAAGCGGAAGGCAATGTTACGAAGATAAATAGGAAATAAAATAATAATTAATAATTAATAATAGTTTAGGATAGTTAATGAAACATTAATTGCAAATATGAGGACGTGATCCTCCATGTAAATGGACAACCATATTTAAAGGTGGCCTACCCATTTGTAAATCATCCATTAATTATTTATCCATACATTCATTTCTTCAAATGGAAGTCGAATACGCTTCATGAAGTCAAACAACTGAATACGGCTGTGACAGAGCATGGTATCTATTATTCTTTCCTTTCTTTGCATGGTCTTTTCCTTTGGTACAATCTCTTGCAAAATGCCCTTTCGCATCACAAGTGAAACATCTAAACTGTGAGGAGTCCTTCTTCTTGAATTTTCTATACTTCTTGTGATAATGTTCTTCCTTCTTGGTCCTTCCCTTCTTGGCATGAGTTGTTAGGGCTTGATTATCATCTTCACTCATCTTCTCTTCTCTGAATATCAATTGAGTTTTTTCTTGTGTGCATTCTTCCCATAACCTATTGAACTTGGTTATCTTCCTCGTAGCACATATTCCTTGAATGAAAGAATCCCACTCCCTTAAGAGACCATTCAAGGTGGTCATCACAATTTATGCTTCTTCCACCATGCCACCAATGGATTCTAATTGTTCTTTAAACTGAGATACTCTTGTGAAGTATTCCTGAATGGTTTCTTCCTTCCAAATCTTTACACTCTTGAGTTGATTTCTCAAGGTCATTTTTATGTTGATGTTCCTTTGTTCAAATAGACCGGACAATGCATCAAACATTTCCTTCAGGGTCGTCTTTGAAGACATTGGAGGGATCAAGTGATCTTTGATGGAATTAGCTATGATCCTCTTAGCCTTGATTAAAGTTTTCTTATGCTTAGATTTGTCTTCATCTCCCTCTAGCTCTACAACTTATCCTTTGACTTAGTCTTCCATGTCATGTTCTTCTAGAATGAGAAGCACTCTATACTTCCATGCTCAGAAGTTCTCGACTCCTTCAACCTTGTCCCCAAGCTTGGTATTGTTAGTCATCTTGATCAAATGAGAATCTCAAATGAAAATGGAGAGATTTGATCATACCAATAAGAGTGCTTCAACTGGATGCTTGCTTTAATGCTTTTCTAGAAAATTGCTTCTAGTTGACCTAGGGTTTGACATAGAAACACTATTTTTTCAACTTTGGAATCTTGAAAACTAATTGAAGAGAGGGATGTGCCTCCCTAAGGTGAGGTGAGAAATGTACTCCTTTTCCCGAATATATGGACAAAACTGCAAAATAACTGATGCCCTAGTTTTCCCGACAACAGCGATAGGGACAAAAATGAAAATTATCAGAATTAAATTATGTTTTCACATAAATATGTGCCCTCCTAGGGCGAGTTAGATGGTCCTTATTTTTTAGCTGACCCGTGGAAGGAAGTGCTCGGAACAGGAAATCCTAGTTTCCACCTTTCGCAAGTAACAATTGCATAAAGTATTCTTTTAGGGTAGCTCTGATACCATGTTAAGTTTTTAATGCTTATACTATAACTTTAAACATTTAGCATCATAACATCATAACCATATGCAACAGGATCACTAAAAGAAAGACAAGAACAACATGACAAGAGAACACAAAGATTTTTCCTCTGGTAAACCACAAGGGAGAAAACCGAATAACTTATTTAGTATATATTCAGTCACCAAGTACAATGATAAACCAAGATAAGATGAATCCCAAACAATAAGATGCATTCCAAGTCTTCTACAACCCAAAATAGTCTTCTTCTCAATTGGAGTGAACCTCTTTCTCAAGTCGAAGCGAACTTGCTTGATGTGCAAATGAGGAATGAAACCTCCTTATTTATACCGATTTCAATTGATTGGGCCGACCTTACTGGGGCAGTTTTACACAATGATGGGGCAGTTTTACCTAGTAACTGGGGTAGTTTACCCAGTGACTTATATGGGTCCGACTTGACTGTTTTCACTTGAATTCTTTTAGGGTTTTACATCATCAAATACAATATGAATATTTCCCGAAGGAATTACATCAATAATATCTTCCGAAGTTACAATTCTTTCATATCATCGACTATTGTAAAATTATTATTAAATACATTATAATAAAATCGCTTACACAACACTAGTGCATTGGAATTGGATATGCACATGTGCATTTGATATGTATAAATGTACCCAAAAAAACATTTACTAAAACCTATGCTCACTTGCCTTCGCTACTGATCTCCACATAAACATATATTTGGGCTCATTTTAGAGGAGCATCCATTATAACCTCCACTAAAGGGCATTTTCCTTGTAGCGTGAGATGGAATAGTGTCCATACGAACACTCAATTTACGATATTTTTCTCAATTGCAAATGTGTACCTAATCAATCCTTTTATGTTGAGACTAGTTTTAAAGGATTAGTCTCTTTTGGGAGATAGCGTGCATTTGATTATCATTGAATCGAGAGTTTAAAATTTGTTTCTTAGGTTTCTTATGTGGATCTTTGATGGCACTTCAGTTTGTGGTGCATTTATTTATGCACCTTTGAGTAGTGGATTTTGAACAAATCGTGGGGACATTCTTTGAGTGTCATTGTGTATTTACTTCCATGCACTACCTTGTTTTGCAATCACTTGGAGCTAGCCACATTAGAGCATTTCTTGCTTAGGTTTCTTGGAATCATCATCACCTTTAGCTTGTACCTCCATATTTTTCCATCATCTGTGACATCCATTGCCATCATCCATGTCCACCCAGTTCACCATTATTGGGGGGGGGGGGTGTGCAATGCTTCCTAGGGTGATTGTTTTCACCATTTTGTTTCAACCATATTTCATGGTTGAACCATTTAGTGCGTAAAAGCCTCATTGATCTTTGGATGTTTAATGGTGGTTGCTTCTATTTGAAGCTTTGTTTTTGTTCAAAAACAATGTATATTCATGTGGTGGTCACCAATGTTTGTCATCCTTGTGCCTCTGTAAGCAATCCTCCTTTGCTTTAAAATTCAACCATGTTCTTTGAGGTTAATTTTCCCTCCTCTTCAGAGTTTTGGCCATGCATCCTAACTAGAGCTTTCATCCTCCATGTGCCTCATGCTCTAGCCATTCAATGCATATAAGTGGGATCTTCTTTAAATTTAGCTCCAATGCTCTTTTAATATTGGTGTTTATCTCTCTTTTGAGAAGGGTTTTTTCATATGGGGTTTTCTCCTCTTCTTTGCTTATGAAAGTTTTGCACTTGGGTACCTATGTAGGCCTCATTACCAAGACCCCCCCTTTTTAAATGTTTATTCCCTACATCTCACTTAAGGGAGGGTGTTAGAGTATGTACAAATGTTAAGTTTATAGAGGCCAATAGTTATCTGCCAAGTTGGTACATGTCATTTGTCAAATTGACATACCAAGGAATTGAACCATGTATCTGCCAGGTTGGTACATCTCATTTTCCTAGTTGGCATGCCAAGAAATTGAACCTATCCTAATGTTTATATATTCGGGTGATCTCTTTATATTGTACCAACATAATAATATATAATTTTACTCTTGTTTTTGCTCTATTGAGACTCCTTTATAATTTGAATTTATCTCAAATTTATACAAACTCAATCCATATAGTCATAACCTCTCCATCCACTTTGAGAATGGCATTCACCACAACAAACTTAGAAAACCATGGTTAAACACCTCATGATGTCATATTTGATACACGGTATGCATTGATGAGTATACATTGCATGATAATAATCAATACTCTAAAAACATTCTCTAAAATAATTTTTTATTATTATTATATTAACTCAAACAAAGAGGAAATATAACCAACATCATACCAAAAAAATCCCTTCAATTAAGTCGAAGTTTAAAATAAATCTATATTAATATATAGATTCTCCTTTATATACACACTAGCATATATATCTTTATATACATATTACCCTTATATACACATGAGCATATATACCTATATACCAATTTAAAGGGTGACATGTTTCGTGCACTCCACCTCGGTTCCTAAGATACAAGCACAATAGACAAATCATGCAAATTCCAACTTTAAAGAACTCGGTCATAACTCATGCTTCACGACTCCTCTCGCTTGAGTTTTTCCATTCCCCGTTAGATTGAATCCATAAATCTAAGGCAGCTGTTGTCTTTTATAATTATCTCAAGCATGAGTCAATGCTTCATACCGATTCCATTGATCCCGAATTCGCCATAACACAACTAGAAATGAATACCCTCTTCGGCGATTCGAGTTCTTTTTCGTCTGCTAATTCGAACAAGAACAACCAAAATGAAGATCAAAACTCGCCCGATCATGGAGAAATCGCCGCTGATCCAGGTACGAAATCTCGAAACTCGACACAGAATGAGAGAAATTCTGGCATTTGGGGTTTCCAAACCCTAGTAAAGTCATTGTCTTCGAAATCCGAAAGTATTATTAAAACATACCGGCGGGATTTGGAAGAATTCGGGACCGGACTGATGAAGGAAACGGAGGCTTTAAAGGATCTGACGACGCGGGCGGTAAAGTCTTTGCAGAAAGAAGAAATCCTCGATACAGAGGCAGCCGTGTCCAGGGTTTCAAATTCTTCTAGTGTGAAAAATCCAGAGCAACCTAGGGATTCAGATTCTCCAATAAATATAGGAGAACCCAGTGTTAAGGTTTCGAATTGTGCCAAGTCTGATAGAATGAAAAATGATGCTAAAGATGAGGACGGGTGGGGCGATGCTGCTGAAGATTCGAGTGGTATTGATTCCGTAAAGAAACAGAGTGCAGCAGGAAATTCTCAGAAGGTCGAAGGCTCGAGGATTGCTGATATTCGTAAGATTATGAGCGCTGCTGCGGAAGATGATGAGGATTTGAGTTGGGATTTGGATGAAGATGAGGATGATGCCAAATCCGCTGAAAATCATTAGAGTTCACCCTGTTATATTTACAGGTTTCTCTGTCCTATTTTATGTTTTTAATGCTAGATAATTTCTAACTTTGCAGCAATTTTTAATGTTACAGCTCTTTGGATTCTGTATATATCGAATATTGTAGATAACTTCCGGGTTGCCAGTCGAAGTCCTTTGAAAACTGCTAGAATTGGTGGCATATAAATATCCTGTATATTTACCAGAAATAGTCAGTCCATTGTTCTATTCTTAAAACAATAAAATAAATAATATCGTTATTGATGGTGTTTGTTTCAATGAAGCTGATGATGGATGTAATGATTTCAGGCCCTTCATTGGTTTGATCCTGGCCATTTCTGTGAGATTTCATTTATGTTATTTATTTTTTTCAGCAAATTATGAATTTGGTTAGAATAATTCTCGAAAGAATGTTACATTGGAACATAGGAAGAATTTCCCGTAGACTTGTTTTCACCGGGGGAACTAGCAGTCAAGTCAGCCCACAAAAGGATGATGATCATTGATATGTACATGTCTCGAGGGGATTGGAACCCTGGTGAGCAGCTTAACGCCATCGCCTCCACAATTGGCGAAATTGGTTTCCATGATTGAAATTTTGTTACTGAATAAACCTCCTTAATGTTTGTCGAATTCTATAAATTTTTCATGTCTCTCTTTTCATCGACAAAATGGTCTTTTTTCTTAGGGCAAAAAATAGTATTCATCATTCCAGATGTATAATTTTGTTTCTTTCTATTCAAAAATCTGCCTTCATCGTGTGGTAAAGTAAAATCTGATTGTTGTTTATATCACTATTTTTTCTGCAATGTTCTGTGAGTTATGGTTACATGTTACAGAAATGCAAGAGACAATAATGTCAGAAATATTGGAACTCTACCTATTGTCATGTTTCGTATAGTTTGAGCGATTGCGGCCAGGGCATTATTTCTATTGACTAAATGGTCTCTATTGAAATCTGGTTTTTTTCTGGTTCATTCTTTGATTACCTCATTCGGTGTTGTTGGGAGTAGCATGCTGATTCTTTGACTGAATCGTTATAAACATTTATTTTGATTATGCACACATTACAGAGACAAGTATAATTGCTGGAATGATTTCACACTGCATGGTTTTGAGGTTTTTTTGTTAAGATTACGAATTCAACGTTCTTCGCTGGATTGTATACTTTTTCATTGTTTCTGTAGCACAACCTAAGGGCATAGTCTAATATCTTCTACTCAACAGTACGTTCCGGTGCTTATTGAGATATACATGTAACTGGGCCCAACACCAGTTTTTTTCTACCTCTTTTGGAAATCACGCCTATCACAACCTCGGTTTATCATGGTTTTCTTTGCATATATTTTAAGAAGTCCCAAGTTTTCTTGTAAAACTAATTGTTCAAAGTCGCTATTTTTTAGCTCCTAATACTACAGCGATCACTTGTTAATGTGATGGGAGCCCAGTTGTTATGTTTCTTTTTGAAATTTAGATCTCATCCCTCATTGAATAGAGAAACTTTCATGCTTAACATGAGAAACAGAATTAGGGGCACCGAAGGCCTCATATCAGTCTCGAGGTTTGAGCATAACATGCACCATTGAATCTAGCTGCAAACTCTGGTCTCGCAGGGGACGTGTTCCTAGGGTCAAAGATCCATTTTGTGTTTCGTACATTTAGGGGAAGGGGACGCCTTTGACACATCCACGGTTATCACCAATTTGCATCCCTTTATAGGTATAAATGACCCCTCACCCCAAAAAGAAAGTTATATATATATATACCCGAAGGTCGAAGGACAAAGGAGAAGCAGGTCGTAATGTATCTCTTTTTTGAAATTTTCTATCTTTCAGATATCATTGGGTTACTGCCCCAGCTAACAAGACGAGTGATCTGCTGTCTTTCTCCTGCTTATGTGTCATGTCATGCTGTGGTGACGCAAGATTGAGTTGGATGAGGTGGACTATGACAGTCCCTCCCATGCGAGATACATTTTCGCTACAAATGATGAGATAAAGTGTCATAGTATCGTTAAAGAAGCACCCGGAGATGAGGAGACATTTCACACGCAGGTAAATAACATTAGGGATGGGCCGCCTTTATCACCCCTGCCAAACAATGATGGTTTTGGTACGTTGAAGAATGTCCTTGAAGCTAAACGAAGCCATAGGAAAGGGGCCATATCAAAAAAGGAAACAACGGTTTTGGTGATCGGTAGGGAGATTGGAATTGAAGAAGTACTAGACTACCTCGCTTCAGCCCTGGTTGGGAGGTTTTGCGGAAAACTCGTTGGGAAACCTTCCTACGAAATTGGATGGAAATTAAATGGGGTTTGTTACTGGATCAACTCCCTTCCTTTCATATCATGTTGCGGGGTTGGATACTGTTCAAAGTTCACTCGGAGCTGTATAAACAAAGATTATTGGACCGTAATTGGAGTTGGGGCCCTTTCGGATTAATACTAAAAGGGTGGTAGGTTGATTTTGACGCTGGAAGAGAGCCTCAAAATTTGCAACAGGTTTGGGTCATTTTGTTGAGGTTACCCATGATTTTTTGGAAAAAACCAGTGCTAGAGGCGATCAGAGACAAGCTGGGAAGATTCATTTCCTTGGAGGAAATTGGAACAAAAAGGTTGAGGCGATGTGCCAAAATACTGGTAGAATTGGACCTTCGAGATGGATTATATGAAGAAATCAAACTGGAAATGTATGGAAGTATTTGGAATCAAAGATTGGATTATTGGAAAATCCCTTTCAAATGTTTTGGGTGCATATAGGTAGGCCATATATTCTGAGATTTCCTGTTCCTTGCTTCGAATGCACATAATCGAAGGAAGATATGGGTAAAAAAGACGACAGGAATGTTACAAAAAGAGGAGAAGGAAGTGGATGTGACAAAAGGTGACGGGATGCATGCACTAGAGGAGTTCGTCCACAACGTTGAACCATGCAAGTTGGTGGATAGTTCGTAACCTCTTCCCACGATGAGCGTGATGTGTCTCTTGAAGCCCCTCTTGTTAATAATTCCTTGTTGGTTGTACCTTTGGAAGTAGAGACTATTCTAGTATCGGGTACCTTGCCTTTTCCTTGTACTTCCCCTAAGAATGTCTTGTCAGAAACATAAGTTTCGGTTAACCCTTCTGTCTCAAGGGCAACTAAAAATACCTCGCTTTTGGCAAACACAAAAGTCTACAGCACCAGGGCGAGGGTGGCCTCAATGGGGAGGAATGAAGAAGTGATTTTTGGTGGGTTAAAATCAAACATTCCGCCTAAAGTTATCCTAGGAAGAAAATGCCATTTAACAAAAACAAAAAAACAAGCATTGTTAGAAATTAAAGCTGGGAAACAAATAACAATCAATAGGGCCCTTAGAGTGGGGAAAGCCTTCCCCAGTGCTAACTAATCTTGTGTCTTTCCTTTAATGTAAGGGGGTTAGGGGGCTCCCCCAAATTAAATGCTCTCAAGAGGATGATATCTAATTTGAAGCCTTCGATCATCGTCTTACAAGAAACAATGTCAAAAGGCAAAAAAGCGCAAGAGATTCTAGAGCATTTTGTTAAAAGATTGGTCCTTTGCTCACATTAATGCAAATGGACATTCAGGAGCATTAATTACGGTTTGGATCCCAGTCTTTAAAGAGGTAGACTCATGTAAGTTCGACAATGTGTTGAAAACAGTTATTGAGGACAGTACTATATGAGTAACCTTTGTAATTTTAAATGTTTATGCGCTGTTTCATAATTGAAGAGATTTATGGGACAAATTTTGCTTCCAATAGGCTTTGGGAAGATTGAAATATGGTAATCAATGGAAATCTAAATCTAACAGTATGAGAGAGAGAAGTTTGGGGAAGCTTGCTCGTTCAGACTCCCTAAGCAATTTCTTCATTTCTCTTTCCGATTTAAAGGGTCTTGTTTGTGTTCAACCAAAAAAACTGGAGCCAACCTAGAGGAATGGGAGAAGTGGGGAAAATGCAATCTAAAAAAGATTGGATCGTTTCTTGATCTCGAAGAATTTTTATTCAAGTCCTCTTACGATTGCTTATTGGCTTGAAGGAGGGATTTTTTTATCACCGTCCCATCATGTTATCAAGCTTGCTCGTTCAAACTCCCTAAGCAATTTCTTCATTTCTCTTTTCGATTCAAAAGGTCTTGTTGATGTTCAACCTAAAAAATCGGAGCCAACCTGGAGGAATAGGAGAAGTGGGGAAAAACAGTTCTTGAGGACAATACTATAGGAGTTGTTGAATTTTAGCATTAGCATGAATACTTAAAATTTTTGCAGACTAACTTTAAACAAATGATAAGTGCAGTAAACAACATTAGTCACATCAACACATTGAACACAAGATTTTTCACTGGGGAAACCTTTAAAGGACAAAAACCCCAAAAGCATTAGTAATTCATCTCGTAAATGAGATGACTGAAATTCTTCAAGAAGTTCCACAAACCCCAATAGGGTTAAACCGCAATTTTAGAAGATCAATTTTCCCATTTCACAAAAATGGCCAATTAGGGCTTGTGGCCCTAATTTCTCTCCTACTCAACAATTTGCAGGTTGCCCGAAAATTTGTTGTTTGCTTGGATCTTCCCTCCCTGTACCTGTGCTTCTCGGCCGTACTTGTCAGCTACTCGATCGTACTTTTTTGTTTCCCGATCGTACTTGTTTGCTGCCCGATCGTACTTTTATGTTGCCCAACCGTACCTGTCTACTGCCTGTTTGTTGTTCCCTGCTCGACTGCTCTGATTTGCAGCTTTGCTGCTGCCCAGAGGGCAGGCTGCCCAGGCTGAGGCCTTTAGGGCTGGCCCGTAGGCTGCCTGGGGGCCTGTGCAGACCCGACAGCCTTGCGGTCAGCTACAGAACCCTCACGAATATGCCCACAGGCTGCTTGGAGATTTTGTATGGCCACGACATCCCTCACGGTCTGCCTAGTGGCTACCCGAGGGTTGGCTGTAGGCTAGAACCCTCTCGGGTGTGCCTGCTAAAGGTTGGCCGAGGGTGTCGATAGGGCAGAGCCCTAATGTGGCCTTCCCGGAAGGTGAGTAGGGGGCAACCTGTAAAGATAGAGGTTTTCTCGTGAAGATCTGAGGTTGCTTGGTGATGGAGAGCTTCCCAAACAGAAAAAAACTTGGAGCTTCCTGTGAGAGAAAGGAGAAATGCATCTGCTGCAATTTGATGATGAAACCCTAGCTTAGGGTTTTTACCTTCAATAGATGATGATGCCCTAGCTAGACTCATCCAAGCTAGGGCATAAAAACTTTCTTCTTCAAAAACTTGAGAGATCTTTTGATGGAGCAGCTGTACCTATGAGAGCAAGTGTGTGTGTAATAATGAAATGGATTGATATTCTTTTATATCCTTTGAGTCACCTGTAAGTGGACCAAAATTAGAAAAATAAAAATAAAAATATTTATTCTTTTCTAATTTTGACTTTTGCCTTTAGTGGTACTAAAGGTCATTTTGCACTTTCACTTTTACACCTTAGTGGTACTAAGGGTCTTCATGTATTTTTGACTTTTGCTTTGGTCTTCTTCAAGTTCCCCTGTGGTGATCACATGTGGTCAACCTAGTCTTTCATCACCACTACATCATCATAAATAGAGAGAATTACTAATACTTTTATCTCACACTCTGTGTGACACCAAGATAGAGTAATAAGGTGTCTTAACCAAGGGTAACTAATCTTTGTAGAAGATTGCAAAGGCCACTGATCAAGGGTTAGAGTGTCACACATGCCTAGACCTAGTCTAGGGCTTACAGTGTCTTCCTGGTAACAGACCAAGTGCCTCAACCATAGGCTGGATAATTTGATACAAGGTCAAAGACTTGGTAACGAACCAAGCGCCTCCATTCTCCTGGAGAATGGCCCTCAGCCTTGGGCCGAGTCCTGGTAACTGACCAGGTGCCTCCATTCAAAGGAATGGCTACTCGAAATTAGGCTGAGTCTACCAGTCCTAGACTGGTCCACATCGTGGTCCCGGATCAGATGTCACCATTCAACAGAATGGTCACTCAACATAAGGTTGAGTCCCCCCAGTGCACAGCTGGGTCCGTATCTTGGTCAAGGACTAGATATCATCATTCAACAAAATGATCACTCAACTCTTGGTTGAGTCCACATTGTGGTCTCGGACCAGGTGTCCCCATTTCTCCTAAGAGAATGGCTTTTGATGTTGCTCAGAAAAATCAACACTCCCTCTCAGCGAGAGAGGCATTCTCTGCCATAGCAAGCTTGTCATGAAAGTACACGAACTTTGATGCTGTCAGAGGCTTGGTCAAGATATCTGTGATCTGTTCATCCATACGAATGTACTGCAACTTCAGAGCATCTCTCTACACTAGCTCTCTGATGAAATGATACCTCATTTCAATGCGTTTCGATCTATCATGAAACACTGGGTTCCCCGAAAGCTTTATGCAACTCTGATTATCGCAATGGATGATCGTTGAGTCAAACTTTCCTCCGAACAGGTCTGATATCAGTTTTTTGAGCCAAATTGCTTCCTTGCAGGAATCACTTGCAGCAATATACTCTGACTCAGCTATACTCTGAGCTATGGAACCTTGCTTTCTGCTGGACCAAGAGAGAACATTGTTGATCCCATACTGAAGCAGTAACCATAGGTACTTTTTCGGTCAACTACACTGCTAACCCAACCTGAATCTGCATATCCAGATAACAATACTCCACTGCTGGAAGTATACCTGAGCCCATAAGTGATAGTACCTCGCACATATATGAGTACATGTTTGGCAACTACCAAGTGTATGTGCTTCGGATCGGACATGAATTGACTCAGTTCATTCATTGTGTAACAGATGTCTGGTCTCGTATGCACGAGATACATCAGAGATCCAATAAGTTGTTTGTACAGAGTCGAGTCCACACTCTATGAACTAGTTGTCGAGTCTCGCAACTTTGTCAAGTTGGTAGTCATGGGTACGCTCATGGACTTGCAGTGCTGCATCCCAAATCTCTGCAAGATATCTACTGCATACTTTTCTTGTGTCAGGAAGATCTCGCTTGGATTTTGCTAGACCTCTAAGCCAAGGAAGTAATGCATCAATCTGAGAGCTTTCGTCTCGAATTCTGAGTTAAGCTCCTTCTTACATTGTTCTATCAATTGTTCATCTCCTGTAAGAAACAAGTCATCTACATATAGAACAATTATTAAGACATGATTATGAACGACTTTAAAGTACAAGTTAGAATCAACTGTACTTTTGGAAAGCCCCAAGCTATGGAGAAATCCATCCATCCTTGCATACCCGACTCTTGGAGCCTGTTTCAGTCCATACAAGGCTTTCTTAAACTTACATACATTAGTCTTCTTCCCATGAGTCACAAAGCCTTCAGGCTGTTCAATATAAAATTCCTCCTCAATCTTGCCATTGAGAAATGCGGTTTTTACATCCATCTGATGTAACTTCCATTCGAATACTACAACAAGTGAAATGATGGTTCTAATGGTAGTATACCTGGAAACAGGAGCAAATGTCTCATCATAGTCAATGCCTTCTTTCTGAGTGAAGCCATGAGCTATGAATCTAGCTTTATACTTCTCCACACTGCCATCAGCAGCATGCTTGATTTTCTAAAGCCATTTAGATGTCACTACTGACTTTTCTGTTGGTTTGGGAACAACTTCCCACACATCATTCTTCATGATTGAACTGTACTCTTCAATCATGGCATCGACCCATACCTGTTTACTTGCTGCTTCTTCGTATGATGAAGGTTCTGCACTGATAAGCTGGCTCATAAGACTAGAGTACTTTTGTGGTCTTATGCTTTCTCTGAAAATATCGGGATGAGCTTTATGCTTCTTTCCTTCTTGCACAGTCTCTCTGTACCAAGCAGGTCTCCTTTTGGAAGGAGGAACTTCAAGTAGTTCTTCTAGTGGACTTTCAGTGTCCTTAGGTTCTAGAATTTGATCCTCAAATTCCTCTTCCTCCCTCTGAATTTCTAAATCTGGAAACTCAAGTGGAGGAACTTCATCATTCGTTGAAAGCTCTAGTGTTTTACGAAACACAACTTCCTCATGGAAGATCACATCTTTGCTGACCTCAATGTACCTTTGTCCCGTTACATAGAATCAGTAAGCCTTCGAGCAATCACTGTACCTTTGGCCCTCTTTTCCTTTGGCACATAAATGTACATCGGAGTGCCAAAAATCCTCATGTGGTCAACTACAGGTTTCTTCTTGGTGAAGACTTCTTATGGAGTCTTCTCCCCCAAGATAGCATGAGGGCTTCTGCTTTGGATGTACACCGCAACACTTGCAACTTCTGCCCACAAAGATAAAGGAAGATCCAGATTGGTAATCATTGCTTTAGCAGCTTCACAGATAGTTCTGTTCTTCCTTTCTGCAACCCCATTCTGCTGAGGGTTGTATGGTATTGCTAGCTCTTTCTTGATTCTTGCTTTTCGACAAAAATCATCAAACTCATTAGATTCATACTCACCTCCGTTATCTGATCTCAAGATATGGATGTGTTTGCGGTCTGATTTTCAATTAGTGCCTTGAACTCTTTGAACTTGTCAAAAGTTCCACTCTTGGCCTTGAGGAAGTAAATCCATGACTTCCGAGAGTGATCATCAATGAATACGACATAATATAAACACCCACTCAAAGAGGGTGAAGGCATAGGCCCACAAATGTCAGGATGAATCAAATCCAAAATGCCTTCAGATATACTCTTGCTTATGGAAAATGATTTCTTAGTGTTCTTACCTAAAGCACATCCTTTGCAGATTCCTTCATGTTTTGGAGATACTTTTGGCATACTTGTGACCATCTTCTGCAATCCTGGGAAAGCTGTGTAGTGAAGGTGTCCAAACCTTCTATGCCATGGTTCACATGGATCAACTGTGTGATGTACCAAAGCATGAGTGGAATCTTTGGATGCCTTGTAAAGGCCTTCCTCTTGAAACCCAATCTATATTGTTGAGCTTAGATCTTCATCCTTTGTCCATAGTACTTTCTTCTTCTTCTTCATCTGCTTCTACAGCCGAGGCTTGAAACCTTCGCTTGGGTTTTTTCTTGGCTTTCTTGCAATCCTTGAAAAATGTCCAAACTTGTGGCAATTATAGCATTCGACTTTTGACGTGTGAGAGAACTTACCTTGAGGTTTCTTTCCCTTCTTTTGCTGAGGGAAAGGCTCTTTGAACTTCTTTGTCTTTGCTGCAAGTGCAAGGTTACCTTTCTTGGTTACCTTTCTTGAGGTCCTTCCCTCTTTTATGCAATCATGCCACAATCTTTTGAAGGTTGGCTGATTCTCTCGTCCACTGACAGATGCCATGAAGGTTTCGTAAGAGCTTGGGAGACCATCAACCACAGTTTGCACAAGGTCATCATCATCAACAGTAATACCAATAGCAATGAGTTGATCTCTTACCTGTGCAATCTTTGCGAAGAACGAACCAACCCCTTCATCCTTGTTCAGCTTCAAAGTTCGTAGCCTCTTCTTTAAGACTCTCTTCTGACTGGGAGCCTTTTTCTCATACAGGTTGGCCAAGGTGTCAAAGCATTCTTTGGCAGTCTTTAGAGCTGTGATGTTGGGCATCATTGTTTCTTTGACAGAATCATAGATGATTCTTCTAGCCTTACTCTGCTTCCTCTTGTAAGCAAGTGTGCCAGCATTAGATGTTGGCTCTTCACTGACATTAAACACAATGTCATCCAAGTCATTTTCTTCTAGAATGGCTGTTAACCTAGCCTTTTAGGAGTTATAGTTGGCTGAACCTTGTAGCTTCTCTTCGGTCTGAAGATATTGATGACCATCTCTGCCACTTAGTCAAATGATAAGTCTGCAAAACTTATTCAAGGTCTAGGAAGACACCAATAATGTCCTTTTACTGTGTCTTCACATGCTAAGCTCTGATACCATGTTGAATTTTAGCATTAGCATGAATACTTAAAATTTTTGTAGACTAACTCTAAACAAATGATAAGTGCAGTAAACAACATCAATCACAACAACACATTGAACACAAGATTTTTCAATGTGGAAACCTTTAAAGGACAAAAACCTCGAAAGCATTAGTATTTCATCTCGTAAATGAGATGACTGAAATTCTTCAAAAAGTTCCACAAACCCCAACAGGGTTAAACCACTATTTCAGAGGATTAATTTTCCAATTTCACAAAAATGCCCAATTAGGGCCTTTTCCAAATTAGGGCTTGTGGCCCTAATTTCTCTCTCCTGCCCAACAATTTACAGGCTGCATGGAAATATATTGTTTGCCCGGATTTGCCCTGCCCGTACATGTGCTGCCCGACCGTACCTTTCTGCTGCCCTGTCGTACATGTCTGCTGCCCGTTTGCTGCTCCTTGCCCGACTGCTCTGTTTTGCAGCGTTGCTACTGCCTAGGCCAACACCTTTAGGGCTGACCCGTAGGCTTCCCCGGGGCTGTGCAGACCCGACAACCTTGCGAGCTGCTACAAAACCCTCACGGGTATGCCTGCAGGATTCCCATAGGTTCTATATAGCCATGGCAGCCCTAAGGGGTCTTCCTAGTGGCTACCTGAGAGTTGGCTATAGGCCAGAACCCTCCCGAGTGTGCTTGCTAAACGCTGCTCGATGGTGTCGATAGGGAAGAGCCCTAACGTGGCCTTCCCGGAAGGTGAGAAGGGTGAAACCCGTAAATATAGAGGGTTTCCTGTGAAGATCTGAGGCTGCCTGGTGAAGATCTGAGGTTGCCTGGTGATGGAGAGCTGCCCAAACAAAAAAAACTTGGAGCTGCCTGTGAGAGAAAGGAGAAAACCAACTGCTGCAATTTTATGATGAAACCCTAGCTCAGGGTTTTTTCCTTCAATAGATGATGATGCCCTAGGTAGACTCATCCATGCTAGGGCATAAAAACTGTCTTCTTCAAAAACTTGAGAGATCTTCTGATGGAGCGGCTGTACCTGTTAGAGCAAGTGTGTGTGTCATAATGAAATGGATTGATCCTCTTTTATATCCTTTGAGTCACCTATAAGTGGACCAAAATTAGAAAAATAAAAATAAAAATATTTTATTCTTTTCTAATTTTGACTTTTGCCTTTAGTGGTACTAAAGGTCTTTTTGCACTTTCACTTTTACACCTTAGTGGTACTAAGGGTCTTCATGTATTTTTGACTTTTGCTTTAGTCTTCTTCAAGTTCCCCTTTGGTCATCACATGTGGTCAACGTGGTCTTTCATCACCACTCAAAGTACATCATCATAAACAAAGAGAATTACTAATGCTTTTATCTCACACTCTGTGTGACACCAAGATCGAGTACTAAGGTGTCTTAACCAAGGGTAGCTAAGCCTTGTAGAAGATTGCAAAGCCCACTGATCAAGGGTCAGAGTGTCACACATGCCTAGACCTAGTCTAGGGCTTACAGTGTCTTCTTGGTAATAGACCAGGTGCCTCAACCATAGGCTGCATAATTTGACACTAGGTCAAATACTTGGTAACAAACCAAGCGCCTCCATTCTCCTGGAGAATGGCCCTCAACCTTGGGCTGAGTCCTGGTAACTGACCAGGTGCATCCATTCAAAGGAATGGCTACTTAGAACTAGGCTGAGTCTACCAGTGATAGACTAGTCCACATCGTGGTCTCGGATCAGATGTCACCATTCAATAGAATGGTCACTCAACACAAGGTTGAGTCCCCCCAGTGCACAGCTGGGTCCGTATGGGAACTTGTTCCCCTTTAAGGTTCACTTCTTCTGTATCATTCATGAAACAAATTGATGGATAATCTGGCTAAGGTTAAAAAGGTTTCCAAGGAATGGGTAAAAAGTTTCCGTGCGAGACAACATACCGAGTTATAGGAGATGGAAGAAGGCATTAAGAAAATGTATAAGGAGAATGTTGCAGGGGATTTCTTTGAAGCTGAACACAAGAAATTGAAAGATATGAAATTACATCGTACTATCCTAGTGGCCAAAGAAGAACAACTTTGGAGGCTTAAAATTAAAAGCAGAGCAATTTGGATAACTAACGAAGACAAAAACACTAAATTCTTCCATAGATTCGCTTCACACAGGAAAAGTGTGAATACCATAACGAAAATCTAGAATGATCAAGGAATCAGAGTAGGCTTCTTCAAAGAAAAATGTGAAGCAGGGGTTTCTTATTTTAAAACCCTTTTTAGCGAAACAAAGGGATGCCCCATCCAATAATTTTTATAGGTACTAAGGATCTTCCTTAGATTTATTATTGATGAAATGAATGATTCCCTAACCAAAGAAGTGTCGGAAGAAGAACTTTGCAGTATTGTACACTCACTTCAAAAAGGAAAGAGCCCAAGAACCGATCGTTTTTCAGTAGAATTCTTCTTGGGTTTTTATGAATTGATAAAGGAAGACTTTATGAAGGTAGTAAGAGAATCTTAGCATTCTGGAAAGGTCTTGGGATCAATGAATTCCACCTTCTTAGCCTTAATACCAAAGAAACAAAAACCCATAGACTTTGGAGATTTCAGACCGATCTCTTGTTGCAACGTGGTCTATAAATTAATTGCAAAGATGATTTCTTAGAGGATGAAGTCTATTCTTAGCTAGATCATCTTGGAAGAACAATTTGGTTTCTTGTTCAATCGACAAATTCATGATGCGGTCTCCTTGGCCCAAGAAGCAATTCATTTGATAAACAAGTATAAGCTTAAGGCCTTTTCCCTAAAACATGATTTGTCAAAAGCTTACGATAGGGTCAATTGGACTTTCTTACGACTTTTACTTATTCAATTGGGTTTCTCGATAGATCTGGTGAACTTGATCATGGGTTGTGTAACCTCGACTTCCTTTACGGTGTTAATCAATGGTACCACCTCCTCTTTTTTTAGGCCTTTAAGAGGATTAACACAGGGATGTCCCGTCTCTCTTTCATTCCTCCTAGTGGCTGAAGCATTGAGCAAATTAGTACACAAGGCTAAGCGAGATGGTTCATATGAGGGGGTTTAGTTTCTATGACTGTGGAACTGACACACATCCTCTTTGTGGATGATGTGCTATTGATGGGAGTAGGAACTTTGGAAAATATGCAATCATTAACACATATCTTACATCTCTATAGGAAGGCTACAAGGATGGTAATAAATATGGACAAATCAAGTCTTGCTATAAACAAAGCCTTTGAATATTTTCAGCAAAGGATTATGAGAGAGGTTGATTTTTCTCTTATCCCTTTTTGTGAGGGTTTCAAATACTTAGGCTTCTTCCTCAAGCCCAATGCCTACTCTTTTAAGGACTGGCTTTGGCTATATAAGAAAGTGGAATTGCGCATATCTTGTTGGGCCAATAGATATCTCTCTAGAAGTGGACAATTGGCACTTCTAAAAGCGGTACTACAGAGTATACCGACTTATTGGGATTCCATTGCATGCATCCCGAAATGAATTTTGACAAAGATTCGTAAGAAATGCTTTTCTTTCATGTGGACAACTAGTAAAAAAAAGGAAGGCATTCCTTTGGTGAAATGGACAAGAGTGGCTAATCTTAAAAAGTTAGGGGGATGGGGGATAAAGAACCCCTATTTGTTCTGTTAAGCTCTTGCAGCCAAATCTCTTTGGAGACTGACGGTAAACACCAACTCTCTATAGGGAAAAGCATTAACCTCCAAATTTTGTCCAAACTCTTCAATTATAGATTGGTTTAGAAGTCAGGAAAAGATTCTCAAGGGAGGTTCAGCGGGTTGGAAAGCTTTGGTGCTCTCTTTCCCTTTAATAGGAAATTGGACGACATGGAATATTGGAGATGGAAGGAATGTTCGAATAGGGGAGGACCCATGGGTTGGTCTAGGTGGTGCTTACACTCTGCCTTCAAACACAATTTCCCTGTTAAAGAGGCAAAATATTAAAACATTAGTAGATACAAAGAACAAGTCCTCTCAGGGAATGGATAGAGATGATTGGAAATTGCTCATGATTTAGGTCTGGTTAATGAAGCCACATACTAATGGTCAAGATTAATAAACTCTTTGAATTCCAATTTCATCACCTTGAATGATAATGAACCAACCAAGATAGTATGGATGAAGCATTGTTCAACTGGAGAATTTTCAGCGAAATTGGGATACAAGGTTCAAGCAATTGAATCCTTTTCTAGAGAAAAGAATGGTGGTGACATACTGTATGGAAAATGATAGGTTCACTGAAGGTGAAGATAATTCTTTGGTTAGCTTTGAATAACAGACTGCTAACTTGGGAAAACTTGATGAAAAGAGGCTGGGAAGGCCCAAGTTTGTGTGTGTTGTGTTAGTCGAGCTGTGAAACTTCATTTCACTTATTTGTTTCTTGCCCTTATGCAGGGGCTGTATGGAACGTGGCCTCAAAAGATCTGAGCGACTTGGATATTCTGATGGAAACCTCTCTTATTCACTGCTGTAGCAACTGGTGGAAAAATCCCTTGGTACGAATCTTTGATGCTTTTCCTTCACTATTTATTTATGGAATTTGGTGGGCAAGAAATTCAGCCATATTTCAAGAACGCAAAATTCCAACAGAGATAACTTGTGCTATGATTGTGTAGTGGACACGAAAGCATAAAAAAGTGGATAAGCAGAAAATGATTTGTTTGATAAAATATCCAAGCATAGATAAAAGAATCCCTTGGGCATACTTCGATGGAGCAAGCTAAGGAGTTCGCCCTTGGGAGGATTTGGTGCAGTTCTTTATATATCAGAGGAGGTGCAGATTTTTAATTAGGTATGGTCCGAGACATTGCTCCAATAATAAGGTGGACTTATCTGCACTTTGGGCAGTCCTCAACTCAGCACTGCTCATAATATTCTTAATTTATAGATCTTTGGGGACTAAAAAATGGTCATAGAATGGCCAAATAACAGGATATGGATCAAAGCTACACATTTGCAACATTTGCTGGATGAAATCAAAAGACAAATATGAATGTTTGGCTTTATTTTATTCAACCATGTATATCGGGAGCTAAATGAAGAGGCAGATGCACTTTCTAAGAGTGTGTTACTCTTGGCACCAGGTGTTGATTTTTTTTAGCAGCATCGAGAGCCATTCTCTTAGGAGAATGGAGACACCTGGTCCGAGACCAGAGTGTGGACTCAACCTAGAGTTGAGTGATCATTCTGTTAAATGATGATATCTAGTCTGGGACCACGATATGGACCAAGTCCAACACTGGGGGACTCAACCGTGAGTTGAGTGACCATTCTGTTGAATGGTGACATCAGCTCCAGGACCAGGATGTGGAACCAGTCTAGCATTTGTAGACTCAACCTAGATCTGAGTGGTCATTCTTTTGAATGGAGGCACCTGGTCAGTTACCAGGAATTCACTTAGTCTAGGACTAGGGACTCAGCCTAGTGCTAAGGGCCATTCTTTGGGAGAATGGAGGCGCTTGGTCTGTTACCAAGTATTTGACCTAGTGTCAAATTATGCAGCCTATGGCTAAGGCACCCGGTCTGTTACCAGGAAGAAACTATAAGCCCTAGACTGGGTCTAGGCATGTGTGACACTCTGACTCTCGATCAGTGGGATTTGAGATCTTCTCTAAGGATTTTTACCCTTGGTTAAGACACCTTAGCACCCAATCTTGGTGTCACACAAAGTGTGAGATAAAAGCATTAGTAATTCTCTCTGTTTATGCTGATGTACTTTGAGTGGTGATGAAAGACCACCTTAACCACTTGTGTTGACCACAGAGGCACTTGAAGAAGGATAAAGCAAAAGTCAAAAAATACATAAGGATCCTTAGTACCACTAAGTTGTAAAATCGAAAGTGCAAAAAGACCTTTAGTAACATTAAAGGCAAAAGTCAAAATTAGAAAATAATAAAATATTAATATTTGATCTTTCTAATTTTGGTCCACTTACAGGTGACTCAAAGGATATAAAAGAAGATCAATCCATTTCATTATTACACACACTTGCTCTCACAGGTGCAACTGCTCCAATTGAAGATTTCACAGGTTATTGAAGAAAAGGAAGTTTGATGTGATGCCCTAGCATGGATGAGTCTAGCTAGGGCATTCACACTTGTTTTCTACAAACTCTAAGCTAGGGTTTTACTAGTTGCAAGTTCTTTTTTCAGTTTTTGTTAGCTAGGGTTTTTACCCTAACCTTGTTCTTCATCTTTGGGCAACCATTTACCTTCACGAGCAGTTTCCACAGTCCACTGCGCAGCAACTAAAAGTCTCATGGGAAACCCTATTCTCTTTGGGCTGCCCCTCTATTCTTTTGGGCAAGGCTCAACCTCTCTCCCTAACCCTCAGGCAACCTTCAGTAGCATCCCATGAGGGTTCAGGGCCTCCTACAAACCCTCGAGAATCCAGCTAGGCATACCCGGGAGGGTGTTGTGGCTGCACAGATGCTTGGGGAGCCGTTAGGCCATCTTGTGAGGGCTGCAGGATGCTGTAGCAGCTGCAAACAAGCCCGTAAGGCCTCGGGCTGTTAGCAGACAGGCCCAGAAGACCATGGGCAGCCCACAGACTTGCCCAACAAAAGAACAGGGCAGTAGGAAACAAGTTGGGTTGCATGAAAAACAATCGGGCAGCAAATATGCCCATTCGAGCAGTAGTATAGACAAAGCAGTACGGACATGGCAATATAGACAGGGCATGTGAAGACACAATAAAGGGAGATTGTTGTTGTCTTCCTAAACCTTGGGGTATTTTGCAGACTTAACATTTGACTAAGTGACAGAGATGGCCGTCAATATCTTCAGACCGAAAGAGAAACTACAAGGTTCAACTAACTACAACTCCTGGAAAGCTAGGCTTACAACCCTTTTGGAAGAAAATGACGTAGATGCCATTTTGTTCAATGTTAGTGAAGAGCCAACATCTAATGCTGACAGACTTGCTTATAAGAAGAAGCGGGCTAAGGATAGAAGGATCATTTACGATTCTTTTAAAGAAATGGTGATTCCCAACATCACAGCTCTAAAGACCGCCAAATAATGCTTTGATACCTTGGCCAACTTGTATGAGAAGAAGGCTCCCAGTCAGAAGAGAGTCTTGAAGAAAAGGTTACGAACTTTGAAGCTGAACAAGGATGAAGGGGTTGGTTCCTTCTTCACGAAGATTGCGCAGTTAAGAGATCAACTTATTGCTATTGGTATTGTTGTTGATGATGATGACCTTGTGTAGACTGTGGTTGATGGTCTCCCAAGCTCTTGGGAAACCTTCATGGTATCTGTCAGTGGACGAGAAAATCAACCAACCTTCGAAAGACTTTGGCATGATTGCATAGAAGAAGAGGGAAGGACTTCAGGCAAGGTAACCAAGGAAGCTAACCTTGCACTTGCAACAAAGACAAAGAAGTTCAAGAAGCCCTCCCATCAACAAAAGAAGGGAAAGAAACCTCAAGGTAAGTTTTCTGATGTTTCTAAAGTGGAATGCTACAATTGCCACAAGTTTGGACACTTTGTCAGGGACTGCAAGAAAACCAAGAAGAAATCCAAAAGAAGATTTCAGGCCTCTGTTGCAGAAGCAGAAGAAGAAGAAGAAAACCAACGCTAACAAAGAAGAAGAACCTAGAAGAGAGTACTACCTGATTTCTGCTCTCTCTGGTTCTAGCACACACAGTGCTACCTCTTGGTTGGTGGATAGTGGTGCCTCCAGGCATATGACAGGTAACCGTGGAGCTCTCACCAATTACAGAAAGAAGGTCACCACACAGGTGGAACTTGGAGATGACTCCACTTACAAGATTGAAGGAGTTGGCTCAACTTCACTTCAAGTTGACTCAAGTACGGTTCTTTATATTGATGATGTCTTATATGTTCTTGGTTTGAAGAAGAATATTCTATCTATTGCTGGCTTAGAGGACAAGGGCTACAAAGTCCTCTCCATGGACAAGAAAGTCCCTCTATGGGCAAAGAATGAAGATCTAAGCTCAGCAGTACAGATTGGGGTTCGAGAGGGAGGCCTTTACAAGGATTCCGAGGATTCCACTCATGCTTTGGTACATCATACAATTAATCATGTGAGCTGTGGCATAGGAGGTTTGACACCTTCACTATACAGCTCTCCTAGGATTGTAGAATATGGTCACAGGTGTACCGGAGGTATCTCCAAAACATGATGGAATTTGCAAAGGATGTGCTCTAGGTAAGAACTCTAAGAAATCTTTTTTCAGAAGCAAGAATAGATCTAAGGGAGTTTTGGATTTGATCCATTCTGACATTTGTTGGCCTATGTCTTCACCCTCTTTGAGTGGGTGTTTATATTATGTCTTGTTCATTGATGATCACTCTCGGAAGTCATGGATTTACTTCCTCAAGGCCAAGAGTGAAACTTTTGACATGTTCAAAGAGTTTAAGGCATTGATTGAAAATCAGACAGGCAGACACATCCGTATCTTGAGATCAGATAACAGAGGTGAGTATGAATCTAACGAGTTTGATGATTTTTGCCGAGAAGCAGGAATCATGAAAGAGCTGACAGTACCATACAACCCTCAGCAGAATGGGGTTGTAGAAATGAAGAATAGAACGATTGTTAAGTTGCTAAAGCGATGCTTACCGATCTGGATCTTCCTTTATCTTTGTGGGAAGAAGCTGCAGGTACTGCTGTCTACATCCAGAACATAAGCCCTCATGCTATCTTGGGGGAGAAGACTCCAGAAGATGTCTTCACTAGGAAGAAACCTGCAGTTTACCACATGAGGATATTTGGCACTCTGGTATACATCCATGTGCCAAAGGGAAAGAGGGCCAAGCTAGAGCCCTTTGGTAAGAAAGGCATATTTGTTGGGTACAGTGATTGCTCGAAGGCCTATCATATCTATGTACTTGGACAAAGGTACATTGAAGTCAACAGAGATGTGATCTTCCATGAGGAAGCTGTGTTTCGTAAAACACCAGAGCTTTCAACGGAAGATGAAGTAACTCCCCTTGAGTTTCTAGATTCAGAAAATTAGAGGGAAGAAGAGGAATTTGAGGATCGAATTCTAGATGCACCTAAGGACACTGAAAGTCCACCAAAAGAACTACTTGAAGTTCCTCCTTCCAAAAGGAGACCTGCTTGGTATTAAGAAACAATACAAGAAGGCGAGAAGCATAAAGCTTCTCTTGTGACTTTCAGAGAAATCATAAGACCACATAAGTACTCCGATCTTATGAGCCAGCTTATCAGTGTAGAACCTTCTTCATACGAAGAAGCAACAAGTCAACAGGTACGGGTTGATTCCATGATTGAAGAGTACAATTCAATCATGAAGAATGATGTGTGGGAAGTTGCTCCTAGATCAACATGAAAGTCAGTAATGACATCTAGATGGCTTTATAGAATCAAGCATGCTGCTGATGGCAATGTGAGAAGTATAAAGCCAGATTTTCGTAGCTCGTGGCTTCACTCAGAAAGAAGGCATTGACTACGATGAGACATTTGCTCATGTGCTAGGTATACTACCATTAGTACCATCATTTATCTTGGTGTAGTATTCAGATGGAAGTTACATTAGGTGGATGTAAAGACAACCTTTCTCAATGGAAAGATTGAGGAGGAAGTCTATATTGAACAACCTGAAAGCTTTGTGACTCATGGTAAGAATACCCATGTATGTAAACTGAAGAAAACCCTGTATGGACTAAAACAAGATTCGAGAGTCTGGTATGCGAGGATGGATGGATTTCTCCATAGCTTGGGGTTTTCTGAAAGTATGGCTGATTCTAACTTGTACATTAAGCTTGTTCATAATCATGTCTTGATACTTGTTCTATATGTAGATGACTTGTTTCTTACAGGTGATGAACAATTTATAGAACAGTGTCAAAGGGGGCTTACCTCTGAATTCGAGATGAAGGATCTTGTGTAGATGCATTACTTCCTTGGCTTAGAGGTCTAGAAAAGCCAGGCGAGATCTTCCTGACACAAGGAAAGTATGCATTGGACATCTTGCAGAGATTTGGGATGCAGGACTGCAAGTCCATGAGCGTACCAATGACTACCAACTTGACAAAGTTGCCCGACTCAGCTACCCGTTCACAGAGTGTGGACTCTACTCTATATAGACAACTTATTGGATCCTTGATGTATCTTGTGCATACAAGTCCAAACATCTATTACCTAGTGAATTTTCTGATTCAGTTCATGTCCGATCCGAAGCACATTCACTTGGTAGATGCTAAACATGTACTCAGATATGTGCAACGTACTATCACTTATGGGCTCAAATATACCTCCAATAGTGTAGTATTATTATTTGGATATGCAAATTCAGATTGGACTGGAAGTGCAGTAGACCAGAAAAGTACCTCTGGTTACTGCTTCAGTATGGGATCAACAATGATCTCTTGGTCTAGCAGGAAGCATGGTTCCATATCTCAGAGTACAGGTGAGACATAATATATTGCTGCAAGTGATTCCTGCAAGGAAGTAGTTTGGATCAGAAAACTTCTATCTGATCTATTCAGGAGAAAGCTTGACTCAACGATAATCTGTTGCGATTATTAGAGTTGCATAAAGATTTCAAGGAACCCAATGTTTCATGATAGATCGAAACACATTGAATTGAGGTTTCATTTCATCAGAGACCTAGTGTAGAGAGGTGTGTAAATTTTCCTTTAATATTCAACTAGGGCTAAACAATGCATGCAAAATATCAACTGATAACCACACATGAATATCTTTTACAGTATGCAGCGGAATATAAAAGTGAGAAATAACTCACAACATCACATCACAATATTGACACTATTATTTTGGGTATGGAAACCTCTAGAAAAATCCAACATGGGAAAACCGGTGCAGTAGGAAGATATAGATTTTATTATGAAAAAATATGGAACTTTTACAATCACTGCAAATTCACCCAAACCCGGCGAATGCAGTACCCGACAGAATCACTGGGAAAATCCCAGCTAAACCTTAACACCCTCCTGTGTGAGTGTACGACCTAGCTGTACGAAGCTCTATGATCCTAATGCTCGCTCCTCCGTCTTCTCAGCTAAGTCCTCTGTCTGACTTTCTCTCCCTGTCTGTATCCTGTCTCTGTCGGAATACAAGTGTGTGTGTTCTCTCCACCAATTGATCTCTCTTTTATAACTTTAGGTAAAGCAAAAACCCTAATTTCACTTTCACTTTAACTAGTGGTTCACTAAAGTTAATTTAGATCACTTTAATTTATTTCCCAAAGTAAACTTAGGAAAAGTAAATTAAATACAACTGGTTTCCTAATTTAAGTCTTCTACATGCAAGAACACATGCATGCGGGAAGACCTTCCTTGTTGCTACTAGTTTAACACTCCCTCTCAACGAGGAAGAGATTCGGTAGCAACCCCAACTTATCCCTGAACTTCACAAACTCTGTCTGCAAAGTGCCTTGGTGAAAATGTTCGCCACCTGCTCATCTGTCTGTATGTACTCCAACTGAATGGTTCCTCTCTGAACACAATCCCTCAAGAAGTGGTATCCGTCTATGTGTCTACTCTGGTCATGGAACACTGGATTCTCAGATAGCTTGATGCCACTATGATTGTCACAGTGAACTACTGTAGTCTCTAGCTCACACTCGAACGACCCCGCAAGTAACTTCCTCAGCCATATACCCTTACAAGCAGCCATGCTGGCTGCCATGTACTCAGCCTCTGTCGAGCTCAATGCAACTGACTTCTGATTCCTGCTGAACCAAGAGACAACCCTTGATCAAATGCTGAAACAACAACCTGAAGTACTCTTCCGGTCCTCTACACATCCTTCCTAGTCAACATCTGTGAAACCTGCTAACTGTACACTACCCCTGCGCTTATAAACCAATCCATACTCCACTGTACCTCTGATGTAGCGAAGTATGTGCTTCGCAGCCGTCCAGTGCACTCTCCGAGGGTCCACCATGAACTGAATCAAAGAGTTGACTGCAAAGCTGATGTTTGGTCGAGTGTTGACCAGATACATAAGCGATCTGATAAGATGACGATACAAGGTAGGATTAAATCCGTCTGATCTTGATGCATCAATATTCCTTCAGTTGGAAACTAGAGGTATGGCCATAGGCTTGTAGTCCTCCATCCTGAATCTCTTCAGGATCTCTACTGCATACTTCCCCTGTCCGATGAAGAAGCATCCATCTCTCTGCCAAACCTTCAAGCCCAAAAAGTAATGCATCAACCCAAGGTCTTTCATCTCAAAATCTACTGCAAGGTTGGACTTATAGTCTCCAATCAGCCTCCCATCTAATGTCAAAAAGAGATCATCCACATATAAGACTAGTATGAGAGGCACCTCACCTGTCAAGAAGTAAAGGTTGTGGTCAGCCTCACTCCGCTGAAATCCCATCTCCCATATATAGCTGTCAATCCTCGAGTACCATGCTCGAGGTGCATGCTTGATCCTGTAAAGAGCTCGATGCACTCTCCATACATGCGTCTCCCTGTTCTCCACATCAAACCCCTTTGGCTGCTCAATATACACCTCCTCCTCTATTACTTTGTTGAGGAAGGCAGTCTTGACATCCATCTGATGGACACGCCAACCCATCTCAGCTGCTAGTGAGATAATGGTCTGAATGGAAGAATACCTGGAAATAGGGACGAAGGTCTCCTCATAATCAATACCCTCCTTATGTGAAAACCCCTTTGCCACAAAGTGCGCCTTGTACTTCTCCATGCTTTCGTTTGCTGCATGCTTCACCTTGTAGATCCATCTGGAGCCCACCACCTTTTTCCCTTGTGGCCTCGACACAACCTCCCATACCTAGTTTTTCATAACGGAGTCATAATCCTCAACCATAGCTTCCTGCCACACATCATGTTGTGCAGCCTCCCAGAAGTTGGAAGGTTCAGAGTTAATCAACTTTGTCATCAGTGCCATATAACTAAGCCTCTCTGGTGGTACACTTCGTCTAAAAGATGTATGTGGAGGATCTACTTGCTTGGAATCTTGCACTGTGGATCTAAGCCACTTAGGCCTTGGCCTAGTGTCAACCTGCTGCGGCTGTTGGATATTTGTTTCCTGCTGTAGCTCATCCTTCAAGTCAATGACTGAAGGATCTTGTCCACCTGACTCCCTTTGACCACTAGAACCTGTGTCTGTACCTGTACCTATACATCTGGCTCCTCCAACTTGACTCCCGACTCATGTGCTGGCTGCTGCTCTACTGGTAAGTCCAGAGATATCCGCAAGGCCTTGTCCTCATCAAACTGGACATCCCTACTCACAATGATCCTCCCGCGAGCAGGAATGTAAACTCTATATGCCTTCGAAATCTCGCTCTAACCAACAAGTAACCCCTTCACTCTAGAAGGGTCCAGCTTCTTCCTATTGTTAACATGAACATGACAATAGAAGACATTACCGAATATGCGAATGTGACTCACATCTGTCCTAGTTCCTGTGAAGACCTCCTCTGGTGTCTTCCTCCCCAAGGCTATGTTGGGACACCTGTTCTGAATGTATACTGCAGTCTTGTATGCCTCAGCCTAGAGGAATAGTGGTAGTCCTTGATCAAATAGCATGGCCTTGGCTGCTCCAACCATAGTCCCGTTCTTCTGCTCTGCAACTCCATTCTGTTGTGGGGTATGGGGCATAGTGTGCTCCTTCTTGATCCCCTTAGTCGAACAATACTCCATGAACTCATTGGAAGTGTACTCACCCTTGTTTTTTGTCCTCAACACCCGAATCTTCTTTCCTGTTTGGTTCTCCACAAGAGTCTTGAACTCTCGGAACCTCTCAAAGACCTCTAACTTGGCCTTCATGAAATAGATCCAGGTTTTCTTGGAATAGTCATCAATGAAGGTTATGCAGTAATTGTAACCACTGAACGAATGGACACTCATAGGTCTGCATACATCTGAATGCACCAAGTCCAAGAGCTCCTTAGATTTGTACTCACTCTGTGGGAAAGACTTCCTGATGTTCTTCTCCAAAGCACAACCCTTGCAGTGGTTATGCTTTTCCTCCTGAACCTGAGGAACTCCAATGACTGCCTGTCTCAAATGCTTCTGTGCTTCATGGTGTAAGTGTGCCATCCTCCTATGCCACAAATCACCCTGACTACTGCTGTTGTTGCTGACTAGAGCCTTTGCAGGCTCAAAGTGTAATCTGTACACTTTTCAGCTTGTTTTGCCAATCACCCGATCCAAGCTTCTATCTGACCCCTTGGGCTCGATATGCACTCTATGGTCACGGAACTTCACCTCATATCCCTTGTCCTCCAGAGTGGAGACTGATATAAGGTTCTTGGTCAGTCTTGGAACATATAACACATCAACAAAACTAAGGGGTTTGCCAGACTCCCTCTCAAATGAAACAGTGTCAACTCCCTGCGCTTGATACCGTGCATCATCACCCAACTCAACGTGGATCCCTATTCCACCCTCCTGCAAGTCTCTGAAGAATCTATTTTGTCTAGTCATGTGACTAGATGCTCCACTGTCAATGTACCATATGCTTCCCCCTGTGGCGCTTGCCATGCAAGCTATCAAGCAAAGCTCCTCATCGAAGTTCCAGCTGAACTCATCCACCTCTGCAGATCCAACCATCTGAGGGTTACTCTTCTTCTTCCTGTCTGGGCATTGGGAGGCAAAGTGTCCCTGCTTGTGGCAGATAAAATACTTGACCTTTGATACGTCAAGGTTCTTCTTACCATCCTTCTTCCTCTTTGCTTTCCCCTTGCTCTTCCCTGTAAGGGCTAGAGCCTCCTCATTCGCAGTCTGTGGGGAACTGTTGGATGAGCCTGATCCTTGACCCCTTGCGGGTCTCCTCCTGCACAAAGTCATCCCATAGTCTCTGCCAATTAGGGAGCTTCTCCCTTGTGACAACACCTTTGACAAAGGTGTCCCATGGCTTAGAGAATCCATTGAGGGCTATTCGAACTAGCTCCTCGTCCACTGTCTTAGAGCCAACAACTCTAAGCTTGTCCCCAATCCGTGTGAGTCTCGTGAGATAAGGCACCACTCCTTCTCCCTTGGCCATCTTGGTGTTGTGCATCCTCTCTTGCAACACCATCTTCCAGTTCTCGTTCTTGCTTTGGAACAGACTCTCCAAAGCTGTCCACATCTCTGCTGCGGTCTTCTTACCAAAAAGGTGAGGGACTATATGGTCCTTCACACCATCCATGATAATCAGCATGGCTCTAGAATCAATCTTCTTCCAAGCTGCTAAATCTGCCGGATCTGTGGGTGCAACCTTCGTGGAATCAATGTGCTCCTCTGCATCACTAACGTCCATGATCCTTGTGATCCTTTCTTTGCATGTAGCAAAGTTCTGAGCACCCTGGAGTTTATCCTTAACTCTCAACTGCATGACCATAGTGAAGTGTACCTGTCAAACCCTAGATATGGATGTCTAGGTTTGTGTCTTCTTATAGATCTATCCCCGATCTAAGCAAATCTCTCAACTTTAGCTCACCAGAGCTCTGATACCATGTAAATTTTCCTTTAATATTCAACTAGGGCTAAACAGTGCATGCAAAATATCAACTGATAACCACGCATGAATATCTTTTACAGTATGCAGCAGAATATAAAACTGAGAAATAACTCACAACATCACATCACAATATTGACACTATTATTTTGGGTATGGAAACCCTCGGAAAAACACAAGATGGGAAAATCGGTGCAGTAGTCAGATAGAGATTTTATTATGAAAAAAATGGAACTTTTACAATCACTGCAAATTCACCCAAACTGGGCGAATGCAGTACCTGGCAGAATCACTGGGCAAATCCCAGCTAAACCTTAACACCCTCTTGTGTGAGCGTACGACCCAGCTGTACGAAGGTCGATGATCCTCCTGCTTGCTCCTCCATCTTCTCAGCTAAATCCTCTGCCTGACTTTCTCTCCCTGTCTGTATCCTGTCTCTGTCGGAATACAAGTGTGTGTGTTCTCTCCACCAATTGATCTCTCTTTTATAACTTTAGGTAAAGCGAAGACCCTTATTTCACTTTCACTTTAACTAGTGGTAAAACAAAAACCCTAATTTCACTTTCACTTTAACTAGTGGTTCACTAAAGTTAATTTAGATCACTTTCATTTATTTCCCAAAGAAAACTTAGGAAAAGTAAATTAAATACTACTGGTTTCCTAATTTAAGTCTTCTGCATGCAAGAACACATGCATGGAGGAAGACCTTCCTTGTTGCTACTAGTTTAACAAGGTGCTCTAAAGTTGTAGTACATTCATACGGATGAACAAATAGCAGATATCTTGACCAAGCCTCTGATAACATCAAAGTTCGTATACTTTCGTGACAAGCTTGGCATGGCAGAGAATCCCTCTCTCGCTGAGAGGGAGTGTCGATTTTTCTGAGCAACATCGAGAGCCATTCTCTTAGGAGAATGGAGACACCTAGTCCAGGACCAAGGTGTGGACTCAACCTAGAGTTGAGTGATCATTCTGTTGAATGATGATATCTAGTATGGGACCACGATATGGACCCAGTCCAGCACCGAGGGACTCAACCTTGAGTTGAGTGACCATTATGTTGAATGGTGACATCTGGTCCAGGACCAGGATGTGGGACCAATCTAGCACTGGTAGAATCAGCCTAGATTTGAGTGGCCATTCTTTTGAATGGAGGCACCTGGTTAGTTACCAGGAATCCACCTAGTTCAAGACTAGGGACTCAGCCCGGGGCTGAGGGCCATTCTTCGGGAGAATGGAGGCGCTTGGTCTGTTCCCAAGTATTTGACCTAGTGTCAAACTATGTAGCCTATGGCTGAGGCACCTGGTCTATTACCAAGAAGACACTATAATCCCTAGACCGGGTCTAGGCATGTGTGACACTCTGACCCTTAATCAGTTGGCTTTGCGATCTTCTCCAAGGCTTAGCTACCTTTTGTTAAGACACCTTAGTACCCAATCTTGGTGTCACACAAAGTGTGAGATAAAAGCATTAGTAATTCTCTCTATTTATGATGATGTACTTTGAGTGGTGATGAAAAACCACCTTAACCACTTGTTTTGACCACATGGGAACTTGAAGAAGGCTAAAGCAAAAGTAAAAAAATACATAAGGACCCTTAATACCCCACTAAGGTGTAAAAGTGAAAGTGCAAAAAGACCTTTAGTACCCCTAAAGGAAAAAGTCAAAATTAGAAGAGAATAAAATATTAATATTTTGATCTTTCTAATTTTGGTCCACTTACAGGTGACTCAAAGGATATAAAAGAAGATCAGTCAATTTCTTTATTACACACACTTGCTCTCACAGGCACAACCGCTCCAACTGAAGATTTCATAGGTTATTGAAGAAAATGAAGTTTGATGTGATGCCCTAGCATGGATGAGTCTAGCTAGGTCATTCACACTTGTTTTCTACAAACCGTAAGCTAGGGTTTTAGCAGCTGCAAGTTCTTTTTCAGTTTTTGTGAGCTAGGGTTTTTAACCTAACCTTGTTCTTCATCTTTGGGCAACCATTTACCTTCACGGGCAGTCTCAAGGGAATCCTTATTCTATTTGGGTTTCCCCTCTCTTCTTCCAGGAAGGGCTCGACCTCTCTCCCTAACCCTCTGGAAACCTTCAGTAGCAGCCTGTGAGGGTTTTGGGGCTGCTACAGACCCTCGGGCATCATGTTAGGCATACCCAAGAGGGTATTGTGGTTGCACAGACCCTCAGGTAGCCTTTAGGTCAGCACGTGAGGGTTGCGGGCTGCTTGCAAACTATTGTAGTAGCTGCAAACATGTGTGTAAGGCCTTGAGCTATCAACAGATAGGTCCAGAAGGCCACGGGAAGCCCACAGACCTGCCCAGCAGGTCCCAGGTAGAAGAACATGGCAGTGGGCAATAGTCTGGGCCACATGAAAAATAACCGAGTAGCATATCTGCCCATTCAAGCAGCAATACGGACATAGAAGTACAAATAGCGGAGTACAGACAGGGCAACAACTGACAGGGAAGGCAGATCCGAGCAGGAAAAACAGGATTCGGGGCAACCTCCTAATTCTGGGTAGGAGAGAGAAAATTAGGGCAACAAGCCCTAATTTGTGAAAAAACCCTAATTAGGTATTTTGCTGTGTAATTGGATTATCTTATGTAATTGTGGATTTGTGGTACAAACTCAGTTAGAGTTTGAGAATTTTTTGAAAAACTCAGTCATCTCATTTACGAGATGAATTACTAATGCTTTTGGGGTTTTTGTCCTTTAAAGGTTTCCCTAGTGAAAACTCTTGTGTTCAATTCGTTCATGTATTGATGTTGTTTACTGCACTTGTCATTTGTTTATGTTAGTCTGCAAATTTTTAAACGTTCGTCGAGGAGGAACACACCAGGAATGTTCATCGAGGAGGAACACAAAGGGAGGAAAAACCCTCTATAACTTTGTTCTTGGAGAATGTTTTGATCTTTTATGCTTGGAAAACTCTTGCATAATGATAATTTCCAGTAGGATACATGAAAATAGCATTAGTGAATTCCTTTATGCAAGCTTTTATGAAACGAGGAATGATTTTTGAAGAACAAATGAATGAAATGATAGCTCATGGAGCAATGATGCAAAGTCCTTCAAGGATAGTCAATGTTATTTTATATGAATAAAATATTTTTTTCCTTGGATATATATATATATTTCGATGGAAAAAATCACTTTATTCTATTCGAATAAAATTGAATTTCCCTCAAGAAGCTTACAAAAAATAACATAGACCATGTTTAGCCATCCGTCTTTTTTATACATAGTATTTGGCCTTCTTATCATCAAATATCATCTTCTTTCTTGTCTTCACGTTTGTTCTTTAAAGGATCCAAAATCTTTATGTTTCTGCTTACACAATTACATATTGGTTTTTTATCCATTCATTGCTTTTTTCCTCTACCTCCGTTGAACCAGGGGGTGGGGAGAAAGTGCTAATTTAGGAAGCTTATCTGCTTCCGTATTTAGTTCCCTGTATATGTGTTTAAAGGAGATTGTTTCAAAAGAGCTATCTTCTCCTTGATTGTTCTCAACAAGTGCTGGAGGTGTGGAGCGTTGATCTGTATTCTCCCTGTGGCCCATTCTACGATCATGTTAGAGTCTTCAAACAAGTGCAAATTTTCCATTTGTTTTTCCATTGCTATCCTTAGTACTTCCCATAGTGTTGACAATTCTCCTTAGCTGTTTAAGGCTCGACTGGGGGAAAATTATTTTCCTATTTTTTGAATGTCATTGAGATACAACACTCATCTTGCTCCTCCTAGCGGTGGTTCTCCTTGAATGGCCCCATCAAAAAATGTCCATGGAAATGTTTTGTTGATCTCTGGATTTGTTAGCAGTTTTCGTGGTTTTGATTTGAGCTTCGTTCGATGCTCCATGATCTTATGCATAAGAACCGTCTCTATTATTTTTGGTGGAGTCCATGCGTTTTGAAACACCGCCCTATTCCTTGTTTCCCAAATGGTGAAAACAAAGAGTGCAGGAAGGGCATCATAGTTACGTACCCTTTCGTTGTTCCACCAATTCTTGATACCGTGTTCCAACAAAAGGTGCATAGTCGGGGTTGTAGTGCAATTAAGCTTTCTGGTGGTCCTTTCCCATACAAAGCCTGCATATGGAAATGGAAAGAAGAGATGAGATGGTGTCTCATTTTCGGATATACATAGCAAACACAATCCCAACCCTTGTAAGCCTCTCTTTATCAGACTTTCCCATGTGAGGAGTTTGTTGCTTAGCACCATCCATAGCGTTAAAATTGTTTTTAGTGGTCCTGCGATCTTCCAAATATTCATCCACCACCAACGATCGGTGTTTTCCTACTTTCTTTCCATTGCATCATCATATCCCAGTTTTGCAGAGAAGCTCCCATCTTTACCATTCTTTGTCCATATGAGCTTGTCCTCCTCCTCCTCCTCCTCCTCCTCCAGATGAATGAAGCTATTAACTAGCTTGGTAACATAGTGTTTCCATTCCATTGCTATTGAACCTGTTAGCCCCAGAACTTGGGTTGATTTCCAACGTGTTCTTCCTATTTTTCGGGGTTGTTGAGCTTTGGCTTCTGCCAGTGTCTTGATTTTCATGGTCTTTAGTTGGGCGATTAAGTGTTCTGATAGCCTATAATCCTCTCTTGATCTCGCCCAAGGATCTTGTCCTATGCACACTTTCCTTCCATCTCCAATCTTTCAAGCTACTCAGTTATCGACTAGTGGGAACGTTTGCACAAAGGACTTCTAGGCTATTGACCAATTTTTGTGTGTTTTATTTGGTTGTCTGAACCATTCTATTATAGAGGATTGTGGACAATATTTGGAGCTCATTGTTCTTATCCACAGGGATTCTGGATTTTCTACCATCCTCCATAGTGATTTGGCAGCCAAAGATTTGCAGAATAGGTCAAGATTCTTGATTCCCCAACCTCCCCTTGATTTGGGTCGGATTGAAATAGTCCATTTCACTAGAGGGATTCCTTTTGTCTTTTTGTTGGCTGTCCATTTCACTAGAGGCATTTTTTTCTTATTTTTTCGGTATACCCTTCAGAATATATGCTATTGAAGCCCAATACACTGGTAAACTATGGAGCACTACTTTGAGCACTACCAATCGACCTCCTCTGGACAAAAAATGATTTTCCCACATAGTTATTCAAGTTTCTACCTTTTTATAAAGCCACATCTAGTCTTAGAAAGCATAGGCATTTGGCTTTAACGAAAAACCCAAATACTTGATCCCTTATGTTATGGGAATTATTGGATAGGGGACCAGTTCCCTTACTCTGTTCAAGAGTTATTTTGAGAGATTATTGAAAGCCAACTTAGAATTTTGTAGGTTTATAGCCATACCTGTTGCCTTTTGATAGCTCTCCAGAATCCTTACCAGGTTCTGAATATTTCCAGAAGTGCCTTCTCCCAGTAATAGCATGTTGCCAACAAATAGAATATGAGTAAGTTATAATGAACTTGAGATCCCACCCCCCTTTAATTTTCCTTCCTCCTTTGCCTTATGAAAGATTCGGCTTAGAGCCTCCGCTAATAGGAGAAAAAGAAAGGGTGAAAGGGGGCCTCCCTGCCTCAAGCCTCTTGTTGGTCGAAAGAACTAGGAGGGGGCACAATTTATTAGAACTGCAAAGGAGGATGATTGTATGCAACCTAAAATCCATTCTAGTACCTCCATTGGCATGCCTATTTGAATTAATAGCAAGTGTATAAATGTCTAGCTTATCTTGTCATATGTTGTAGAGAGATCGATTTCAAGAGTAATAGCTGACATCTTTCCTTTCTTAATGGAGTGTATTGCTTCCTGCACCAGTGATACTGCATTGTGGATCTGTCTGTTAAACAAAAAACCAAATTGTTCTTCCAATAATACTTTGCTGAGTATTCAATAAAGAAAAGTGTGTTAGACAATATTAAATCTTTTCCCAAAAAATGAAGTGGAAAATGAATTTGAAGATATGAAATTAGTTAATAAATAATTAATAGCAAAAGTATCAATTGCTCAATAATGTAAAAGTTGCATTAACAATGAGAGATGAAAGTTGCATTGCAAAAATGTAATAAAAATTCCATAGAATTTGCATGGATGCACCTTAATCTATGCAATAGAGGATGGATAATGTATTATTCAGCAAGAATTCATAGTTTTCACAGCCTTAAAACCTACATATATTTACTTTTTATACAACCCATTAAAATTTCCTTGGACATTATCATTAGCACTCTAGTAAATACCAATTCAAGGACCTCATAATTTTTACACGTAGCAAGAATCATTAACATTAATGATAAACATGTACAGATCAATGAAAAATGACTTGTCTATTAATGAAAACACTTGGAGAAAATATATCCATAAGAGTGGTTTTACAACCATCTTGTGTAAGTGTCACCCCCTAGTTGGTCCATGAAGAAACAATGGTGAATTGGCAACTAAAGCACTCAAACATATTTCGAACCTAGTGTGCAATATAATTGGGCTTTGTTGTCTTAGGAAATTAACTTCGAGCATCTCAACCATCACTGATTGGATAAGCCTCTTCCAGCATTCACAAGCCCAAACTTTCCCTTCACTATTTCATTGTCCCTCAAGATTCCAATATGCCAACCATCTTATTGCAAGAAGAGTTCAAGCTCAAATTTTGTTGTTGGGTGTTGTAGTAATTGTTTGGAAACTAGGATAATATTGTCCTCAACTCCATGGTTGTCACCAATACCAAGTCCCTCGTAGAAATAAGGTATTTCCCATTAATTTCCTTTCATAAGCATATCAATTGAACAAATAGGACATCAACAAGTTTAGCCTCCCTGATTTGTAGGAATGGTCCAGAATGATTCCCAAAACTAGATTCCAACTTTTTGTTTGAAGGGTATTGAATGCCCACATGAGGTGGTTGCATGCATGCACAAACACAAGCAAGAATATATTTATAAGAGGACATGCATGCCAATAAGGGCAAGCCAAGGGATCATCAATCCAATACCTATCAACAAGATGGAGTATGGGTTAAGTCATTTACAGTTGGGTGGAAAGTTGCTCATACATAACCAGTTAGTTGGATCTTCTTCTGTTAAAGATAAGTATTCTCTTTGTCTATCAATACCAAATAATTTCATATGTTCCCTGTGGTGATTATAGTAAATATGCTTTTTATGCATGATGTGTGTGTGGATAGAGATTTAATTCCATTGTGGTTTATATTCATGCACTTGTGCATGCTTTTCTTGGTTATGAATTTGAATAATGGCGCATGGAGTGAAATTTGGAAACATGAAATTCATAACTACCCCCTCCTATGGTCGGAATGATGGATGGGTATGATATATAGTGATATCATAGCTCGTGGTTGCAGTGTTGAGTTTTATGGGCCAAAATCAGTGGTTATAGGCAAAAATAAAAGTTCACACATGAAGTGTTTAATGAAACGATTCTATGAAAATTGTAGTTTTAGTTATCAAAAGGTGTTTTAACAGAGCCCGAGGATTAAATATTGTGTATATCAATAGAAATGACTAGATTGATTTGAGGAAAAATGGGGAAAATTATCCAGGATCATTAAAAATATCATTATGTTAACTATTGGAAGCTCAAGTGCCAAAATTGTTGGGTTCACAATGTTGTTTGAAAGATAGAGTATGACTAATGGTCCAAATTAAATTAGGCAAATGGATCTTTAAATATTGCCCATTCACACAACTTCAAAGAGAATGGGAGTTTATAAGGGGACCTTATTGTGAAAGACTATAATTTGATCACACATGTTGGATCGAATGATCCTGGTTGTTCATTGTTTGCAAAAAAACCAAGTGATCATACCTTATCTTGAGGGGTCCTCCAGCAAAATGATCTATATTTGTTCATGCAAGTTGGATGGCTAGATATTGACCGTTCACATAAATGGATAAAGGAAAAGGAAGTGAACTATGCACCCTACCATGAACAACCCAAACCATCTTAGGATATGATATTGGGTGATCCTGACCATCCACAAGATCCCTCTACATGAGGCTAATATTGTGGCATGGGAAATCTTCGAGGATCCCAATGGTAGTGACAGAGGGGTCAAACTGAATATGACATGGTCGAACCATATGCTGCCACTTATGGTCGATGTAGGGTATGGTGTCACATGACATGCCACGTCAGTGATAAAATAAATCCATAGCCATTTTGATCTAGGTGGATACTAGTAGCCACTGAGTTACAATGTTTCTCCATCTTAGCAATTTTCTATAGTTTTTTAGGTCCCCAACTTTTGGGGTCATTATGAGGCCCTAAATGATGTTTTTTGGCCAATTGGGGGGCCATGGGTTGGCCTGGAAAGCTGCCCCAATAAAATGTTGTAAATCTAAAATATTTATGTCCAACGAGCTATCAAGTGCCCTAAATGGAGATCTTATGCAAAAGTTTCACCCCAAGAAGTTGACATATCAACTAACCATATCAACAGTTTTGGTGCTTCATCTCCTAGGGTTAGGTTTTTGAATGTTAGAGTTTCCGCCTCTTTCTGATTATGATAAACAAGCCCTTTATGGTCTCTTTGTAATAAGTTCTTGCAAATGAGAGTAGCCGACATATCTCTCTTCAAAGATAAGCTACCACCATCTAAGCTAGTTTGTATTGCGTTGTAGTTTACATCATTTTTCCATTCCATTCATTAATAGAATTTGGGTTAACTCTAATATTGTGCTATCTTCAAAATATTTATTTGTGTGTTTCCATTTTATATTGATGCATTCATTTCATTCTCCAAATAATAGAAACTAGTGGGATCAAAGACGTCGACTCTTCTTGTTTCTTATTGCATGTCCCTAATGAGATCTGGATATCGAGAGTTGGCTTTCGAACTAGTTGATCTTGGGGAAAACCACTCTCGTCGACCCGAGTAGCCTCACATGGTAGGTGAAAAAAAGAGATATAACGAGCAAACACTCATATTAAGTTGTTGCGTGTGGAATCCCTCGTACGACAAAAGAACGATATGATGGATAATTTCACCTATATCCTTCAACAACTATCAATGGTGGTGAAGACACCTTCAATAAGAATCCATTTCAGAGGTGTTACTCCCTTCAAGATACAAGTTAACTTTGAAATTCCATTATTTGAAGTCTAGATAAATGAAAATGCTTTGGAGAGATTGCTAAATTTGTTAGAGGGATACTTCTCTGTTAAAAAAAAAACGACAACAAAAAAGATCACCTTCGCACTCCTTAATTCCCTCTTTGTGTCAAAGATTGGTGGGATGGTTACTACGAGAGGCATGCGAGAGACGAGTCTAAAATATACAGGACATAACCCACTTGGGTGGCTTTTGTCGATGTCATCAAGGAGGAATTCTACCCTGTCAAAAACTATGATGACCAGTACACGAGATGGACAACTTTGTATCGTTAGGGAGACCAGATGGTGTTGGAGTTCACCAATATATTCCATACCTTGTGCTCAAATTTGGGTATCAGAAATTTTGAACGACACTTTTCCCTAAAGCACCGCAGTGGCTTGCATATTTACATTCAAAATGAGATGGATTTCCTGGACATCTCCTCACTGCAAGTTGTTTATTAGTATGCTATCAAGATTGAGAAAAATTTCAAGAAAAATAATAAGTGAGACTTTGGGTTTGCAAACCAATTGCTGTAGAATCTTGTTAAAGGTAGCCCTAACTCATAGAAAAAGAGGATAAATCAAGGATGACCAAAATCATGAAAACCAAGCCAAGATGTAGGTAAGGAAGGGTAGTGGGAAATCGAAGGACATCGACAAGTGGTGTGAGTTCCAAAAAATCCCTTGGCACAACACTGATGAATTCCACTAAAAAAAATCATCATTTGTTGAGATGAAATCCTCAAAGTTGTACTTTGGCTCAGACTCTGATTTAGAGAGAAAATGGAAAGTGAATCATTGACACAAAACCTAATGCCACAGTCACAACTGCAAAGATCCAACCATAAGAGTTGGAGGAGCCAAAGGAGGGGGAGTGTCTCTTCCATTCACCACTGTGGGTGAAGGGGAATCCACTACATTTTATTTTTGAAACTGGTAGCCAAAAGAATCTTATCTCAATTGAAGTCATCAAGAGATTGAAGTTGTCGACGATGCCACACCCCCAACCATACACCATCAGTTGGTCGATCCATGGACAATGCTGTCTAGCATATCTGCATCAATCAACAATGTCGCCTATCCTACGACATCAAGCACTTCAAATATGAGGTAATGTGTGATGTTTCCCCACTTGAATTTTGTGATTTTCTTTTAGGACAATCCTATATGTGGAAATGTCATGTTTTTTATGAGTTCAGGTCACGTAGTGTCATTATTACTTTGGAGGGCCAGCTCTATAGTATACCCGAGGTGGTCTCGACATTATAGTTTCCTTTATCTCCGCAAAGCTATGTCAAAAGGTCATCTCTCAGACTAGTAAATTTGCATTCTTCATGGTTTAATCAGAAGGTGGATGGAAGGTCACTCCAACTACCACACCCTCTGCACAAGGTCTCTCTAAACAACAAAAGAAAGTGGACAAGATTGTAGAAGAATACAAATATATCTTTGCCTCACCTAAAGGGGTGCCTCTACACTACTAAGTTAAACATTCAATTGATTTGATACTTGGTGCTCATGATTTTGGTCATCCTTGGTGCTCATGGTGCTCTTGAATGGTGAAATCAAGCATTAGTTTCAAGAGCTCATCCAAAAAGGCCACATTTGGCCGATTTCCTCACCTTGTGGTATCCCAATTGTGTTGGTACATAAAAAGGATGGGACATGTCAAATATGTATTGATTACAAATCCTTGAACAAAATCACCATCAAGAATCAATACCCAATCCCTCATACTGATGATTGATTTTAAGTTAGGTTACCGCCATGTCCCAATTGAGCAGACCAATGTATGGGAGACAACCTTTATGTTTAAAGAAGGCATTTTTGAGTGATAAGTCATTCTTTTTGGCTTGACCAATGCTATAATTTTTTTTATTAGGATGATGGATTCTATTTTGCGCCCATTCACAAGCTCTTTTATGGTCGTGTATCTAGACACCATCCTCATATTCGACAAACCTTGGGTGGAAGATTTGCAAAAAATTCAATAGATCCTTAGTACCTTGTGTCAACACAAATGATATGTCAATTTGGGGAAATTTCCATTCAACACAGAGAGAATTCACTACATGGGATACATCGTGGATGAACACATGGTGAATGTGGGCCCAACCAAGATCCAAGTCATTAGCGATTGGACAACCCTAACAACCTTAATAGAGCTCCATAGCTTCTTTGGACTTGCCAACATTTACCGCAAGTTTGTGTTGGGGTTTCCTCATATCACTTATCCCTTAAGCCAATTGATCGAGGATGGATCCAAAGCCAATTTTGCTTGGTGTGAATCACAACATAAATCCTTTGAGGATTTGAAAAAACGCCTCACTCTTCCAGACCTGCAACAACCTTTGGAGATTGAGACAAATGCCTCTAACTATGCTATCGATGCAGTCCTCACTCAACATGGACATCAGGTGGCCTATCATAATGAGAAAATCTTTGATTCTATTCGTAGGTATCTCAACTATGACAAGGACTTGTACTCTATTGTGTAGGCATGTTGTCAATGGAAACATTACATTTTAGGGAAGGAGACCATCGTTCACACTAATGAAAAGCCCCTATTGTTCATGCAAATGTAGGGAAAGTTACAAAATAACCACCATAATAAATGGTCCACATACCAGCAACAGTTCCACCTAAACATTAAGTATAAGAATGGCATCACCAATCACGTTTCAAACTACCTCGGTCGACCTCGAGTTGTTGCGTTGAATACCATGCTCAACTGTTGTGGACATGAGACATCTAGGTGTCCCAAATTGTATGATAGTGACCCTGAATTTGATATTTCCTATCAGACATTACAAGTAGGAAGACTGGTCTAAAAATTTCGTCTCCAAGGCAAACGTTTATGCCATATTGGCCACCTCTGTGTTCATTCAAGCGAGCGTGAGAAGTTAATTTGGGAGGCACATTATAGTCGAGTGGTAGGGTACTTTGATGTAGAGAAGACAGTCACAATGTTGCACAAGTACTTTTACTAGCCTAAGATCCGATAAGATGTTGGTAGGTACAATCGGTTGTGTAACTCCTATATCATTTCCAAACCTGCTCTCAAGAAGAAAAGATTGTACACTCCACTGCCTACCTAAATAGGCCCCAAGAGTATGTTTTGATGGACTACATATTTGACTTTCCTTCAACCAAGCACGATAACGATTATGTATTTGTGGTTGTTGATCAATTCTTTAAGATGGAAATTTAACTCCCTGTAAGAAGAGAATCACAGTAGAGGCCACTGCTAATTTATTCTTTCAACATGTTTGGGTTCATTTTGACTTCCCATAGACCATTATTTCAAATCAATACAACAGGTTCCTAAGTACCTTTTGGTCCATCCGATGGTCAATGATGGACACCAAGCTGGCCAAATTGACTACCTTCCACCACTAAATCAATTGGCAGACAAAGGTGCTCAACAAGATGACTATGCATATCTTGATAATGTGCAACTCCAAACATCCCCGTAGTTAGAATCAAGGCATCCTTATACTTATAATAGCTACAGCATAGCCCTTCACAACTTTATTAGCGACAACCCTTTTGAGGTATTCTTGGAATTCTAGCCATTAGCCCCAATTGACGTAGCATTTCCCATTGCACATGCACAAGAAGAGTCCTCCCATTCTCAAACTGAGTCTGATCGGGCATCCAAATTTGTTGAGTGGATCCAACACACCCAACAACAAGTTCATGATATCTTGTAGAAACCCAATGCTAAGTATAAGTAGTGACATGACTAGCACTGGGTTCCACATAAGTTTTATGTTGGCTATAAGGTCTGGTTACATTTACAAAAAGAATGTCTATCATGGACCTTTTGGAATCTCTACTCACTTTGATATGGGCCTTACACCATCACCAATGATATGGATGAGAATTCTTTTGAGTTAAGTATCCCCCCTTTCCTTGGCTTGCTCCCTGTCTATAATGTATTGGAGCTACATAGACCATATTTTCTACCTCTCTTAAACACCTCATAGGTGGCCGAGCACTTGACCCCTAAAAAAATCAATCTAACTACATTAATAAGGCTACAATTGACTGGATCATGGACACTGAGATAAAGGGCACTCACCAACAAAACATCCATTTATATTGGGTCGTCAAAGAAAAGCAACTTCTTCACCAAGCAAAGTGGCTCACTTCGGAAACACTTCCTCATCTAAAGGAGGAACTTGATGCAATGGGGACAATTACTCCCTAAGGGGGAGGACTAGTATAGGTGTATATCGGTGGCCATCGACCTATTCCACCAAGTTATAATGATTCTCCATCTCAGTAATTTTCTCTAGTTTTTCACGTCCTAAAATTATGTGGTTGTTTTGAGGCCCTAAACGACGTTTTTTCACAAATTAGGGGGAAATAGGTTTTCATGGAATGCCCTATCCATAGTAAAAAAGTTGTAATTCTTAGTTATTTCTTTCCAATGAGCTATCGAGTGCCCTAAACGAAGATCGTATGCATAATTTGCACCCTCGGTAAGTTGACATATCAATTAGCCACCGCAGGGCCCATAAATCCTTTTGCTGCTTCATCTCATGGGGTTAGGTTTTTTGATTTTAGGGTTTTTACCTTTGTATGGTTATGATAAAAAGGCCCTTTGTTGTCTCTTTGTAGTCAACTCTTGCAAATGACCGTATACGACACATTTATCTTTAGAGACAAGCTACCACCATCCAAGCTAGTTTGTATTTGCAGTTTACATTGTTTTTCCATTCCATTCATCAATAGCATTTGTGTTTTACTATACTACTATGCTTTGTGCAAAATATTTGTGTGTGTGTTTTCATTTGATATTGTTGCATTCATTTCATTCTTCAAATAATCTAATTCACATTTTCTTATTTTGGGAATAACAAGAGCAATTTCTATTAGTTTTCAATGAAATTTTCAAGGTTGGATAAGTGGTACTAAGGGCTACAAGAATTTTAGTGAGGTTATTTTGCTCAAAATTTTCAAAATTTGAGGATTAGTGATTTTTGAATACACTGTTCATAAACCCAAACATGAGCCTTGTTCATGATGAAACTAAGACAATATAGTCCATGACTAGGCATACAAAAACCCTTTTGAGCATTTGCCAAAATTCTCAAGCAATTGGAAAGGGGATTAAAAAGTAGACCTAAATCCACTATTTCGAGGCAATTTTTAAGGATTTTGAAAATCTTACAGGAGGGAAAATCGATCCAAGAACTTGAATTTGATTGTTTTGTGATTTTAATATTTTACCTACTCATAAATCTAAACAACTTTCCTTAGAGGATGTTTTTTCTAGAGATGCTTAGTTTGGGAGATAACAATTTTTGAAATATAATCGAAGTCTGGATCATATGCAAAAAGTAAAAGCAATCAATTCCAGAAAATTATAAAAAAATGATTGGGATATTTGATCAAAAATATGAAAGTCGTCGATCAATCCTTGTCATGAGTACTATCAATGCTTGATGTAATTTTTTTCTTCTTCTTCTCCCAATATTTTCTTCTACATGTGACTGAAACTGGTCTTAGAGACTAAATGCACCTATAAAAAAAGTGCATAATTGGACGAAATTGGTAACTTTTAGACTTGGAATGATAAATAATCATGGTTATTGGAAAAATGAACCATATGGGAACAAATGTGCATGATCATATTCTAAAATATTGCTTCAGATATTCCTAACAATTGAACAAAAAAGAGCTTGTAGCCTTGATTTGACAAAAATGTCAATATAGGTATTTTTCAAAATACATAGGAATTAGTTTTATAATTTTATGAGGATGTAAGGCATATAAAAAGTGTGCTTATATGAACACTTTTGCAGATATAGTACCTTATCAAGGACAATTAGGGGTCAACTTTCAAGATAATACAATTAAAAATCCTTTAGTCTTGGTTGGACCAAGAAAACTATTCCATAGATGATGCATAGGATCCTTATGAAGCTGCAACTGATGGCACGAGAGAAAATATATATGCTGAAAATACAAAGACAAAATCTAATGGTTGTAGAAACCAAATCCTCTAGATATTGTAGAGGCCGTGAGAAAGAGTGGAATAACAAATTTGCAGAGCATACAAAGAAATTGGTTGATTAGAACTCAGGAAGAACAAAACCAATCAAATGAAACCATGCTTCAAATCTTAACATACATTAAGAGGAAGATGCACCATGGGAAAGGATACATTATCACAAGAGGTCGCATAGCTTGAGGATAATTTCTAGAGATATGACTTATACTCCATAATTCTCTTTTGGTGAGTAATTTATCTCTAAGAACTCCACCAAAAATTCAATCTCTTTGTCTCAAAGGATTAAGAGAAGAGACCTTTCACCAACAAATCACATGGATAATTTTGGAAGGTTCCAAATCCCTTACTTTTGATGGTGAAGTGAAATATGATCAAGAAGTTGAGGCTTTGCTTCTTGGGATGATGAATTATTTCTAAGTCCATGACTATTATGGAAACATGAAAGAAAGGGTGGCCATGTTTAATTTGAATGGTAGAGAATTTGTATGGTGGGATCATCCTAGGCAAGCCAAGAGGACCAATGGAAGAAATATTGTATGGAAACAGTTCAAGAAGTACTTCTAGAAAAAAGTGTGTCTCTAATAGGTACTATTATGATAAAATCAAAGAGTTCCATGAATTAAAGTTTGGACAAATTACCATGGATGAGTATGCAAATATTTGTTTTGGAGCTACTGTTGTGTGTTAAATATATTAGAGATGATAAGGTAAAAATTCAACGTTTTCTAAGTGGACTACCTCAGTCATATGAGGATCAAATTGAGTTTGATGAACCTCAAAATCTAGATGAGACCATAAGGAAGGATAAGTATTGCTATGATCAAAACAAAATCAATACATAATTCCATAAGGCATGGAGAGACAAGAAGAAGGAGAAGTTTGATCAAAGGAGGAAATGATTCAAGCCTCTTCATTTCAGGAATCAATAAAGACAACCATAACATGGTGAGACTAAGCCAACAAAATCTGTGTGGTATAAGCCAAGGGATCCCCTTCAATGTTGGGGGATGTAGAGAGGACCACTTGCTCAAAAAAATTTCACATCAGCATGGGTTTGCCAAACATGTTCACAACATTTAAGAGGCTGAGACTATGGGTGATGTAGCTAGGATCATCCCTAGAATTTATGTTGCACTAGAGGATTTTCAGGTAGACCATCAATCATATACATTTGAGGTTGAGGTCCAAACTATGTTACTCATAAAATTGTTTAGATTTGTTCTTCTGAGAAAATAAAGCATAAGAGATGGATGGACTCTTCACATGGGAAAATAAGAATTATTTTCGACTTTGTTCCTAGATTTTCTCATTGGAATTGATTTGTTGGGAGCACATAAGGTTAAACTTGATTGCTACAACAAGACCTTTGAATGCAGTGATGAAGAAGGAAACCCAAGGATAATAACGTGAATTATGGAGATGGTTTCTATTAAGCAAATTCTAGGCTTGTAACTGAATGATCCAAAATGGATCAATATATAATTAATCACCTACTTGGAGCTTTCGTGGAGAAAATATTGGATAAATTGGCTTATGGGGATCATTTTATGTGCATGACTCATTTTGCAAATTTAGGGTCTGGAACCTTCCAGAGCCTATTTGAGGGTATAAATGGAATTGTTTTGGTAAAACAACCCATCTATAATTTTTTTTCCATGGGGACATTCTATACTCTGAAACCTTTCCAATAGTCCAAAGATTGCCTCAATTGGAGTTCATATGCAAAAGTTATGCCTCCCACAAGTTGACCTATCCAGTTGACCACCATGGTACCAAGTGGATTACACGCCAGATCTATTTTTCACACATGTGGATATAATCATGTGTGGACCTTCAAGAACAAACTATAAGGAACAAAACCCTTAACCCTAATCGAGATTTAATGCATGCAAAAACCCTAAAATTAACCTTAGATGACTTTCGATCTACGTTAAATATTAGGACACTATAAGAAGACGGGGAGCCATTCTTTTGATGTATTGTATTGTTGTGTAGTTGAGAAACAACATGAGAGTGGATCTTAGAGCATAATAGTTAAGATATGAGATCCTGTAGAAACCATTACGGTAAATCCATAAGGAGCACCATTTCCTTTGTATTTGCATTTTAATATGAAGAGTAAGGCATAGTCCGCATTTGTGGATGGGATTTTCCCCATAGTGGGTTTTACCAAGGTATATATTGTGTTATTGTGTGTATTGTGTACTTATTTGCTTAGTTTCTTTTTCAATTCCAATGTATTCCATATTTTATCAAAATTAAATTAACACATTGAACTAAGTTGTAAGATCCGTTGTGATTAACTGATCCAGTGGAATATCTACAATAGTTCACGGATCATTGAAGAAGTGATTTAGAAAACATTGTCAATTATATGCATCCGTGTATTGGATAGAGCATAAAATGAAGTTCCCAAGTTGGAGGAATATCAATTCTCTCGAGAATTTAATTTCATGTTCCTTGATGGAGTGTCAGTACTCCATCCAAAGAGGGATATTGACTTCGCAATTGATCTTGTTCCAGGAGCTACACCAATTTCTAATGCACCTTATAAAATGAGTACCTCATAATTGCTAGAGTTAAAAATGCAATAATTAAAAGACTTCTTGGAAAATACATACATTTGGTCAAGTGTGTCTCCATGGGGAGCATTAATGGTATTTGTGAAAAAGGATGTAACTCTCAGGTTGTGCATTGATTACATGCATTTTAATAAAGTTACAATGAAGAACAAGTACCATTTACCGTGAATTAATGATCTATTCGACCAAATGAGAGGGGTAAGGGAATTTTCAAAAAATTATTTGCGGTCATGTTAACATAAATTCATAATCAAGTATGAATACATTTACAAAACAACCTTTAGAATAAGGTATAGACACCATGAGTTTGTGGTAGTGCCATTTAGTCTCACTAATGCACCAACTACATTCATGTGTCTCATGAATAGTGTTTTCAATAAATACTTGGATAAGTTTGTGCTTGTTTTTCTGGATGACATTCTTGTTTATTCCAAGAATAAATATTAGGAGCATGAAAAACATTCTGATTTGTTCTAGGAATGAATATGAGCATGAATAACATTTGAGAATGGTTTTGGAAGTGCTAAGAGAACATAAGTTGTATGCAAAGCTAAGGAAATGTGATTTCTATCAAAACTAATTCATCATTTGGGTCACATTATTTCAAAGGAAGGAATATATATGGATCAAAAAAATATTAAGGCCATTATGAATTAGCCAACTTGAAATAATGTGAAAAATGTGATTCTCCAATATTGTTTCACACCGCATTACTTCTTTGCAAAAGAAGAGAATAAATTTTGAGTGGACACAAAGATGGGAAGAAATCTTCCAACTATTGAATAAGCTTCTAACTGGTGCTCCAATGATGAAAATTACAAATATAGAAAATGATTTTGTGGTATGTATTGATGCATGTAAATAGAAATTGTAGGAATTATGCAATACAATCACGTGGTATATTATGAGTAAAAAAAACTAAAATAACAAGAAAGAAATTATGTTTCCCATGATTTAGATTTTTCTACCAAAGTGCATGCTTTGAAAATGTGAAGGAACTATTTGATGGGCATAAATTTTGAGCATAGACCTGACCACTGTGGTTTGAAATATTTGTTTACGCATCTACAATTAAATGCAAGGAAATTTAGATGGCTATAATTTTTATTTAAATTTTATTTTGAAATCATACACATAAAAGGGAAGGAAAATAAAATCACTGATGCACTCAACATAAAAAGTGCATGTAATGCATGTGGCAGCCCTTAGTAGTTTCCAAAAAAATCTAGAACAAAGGATTGTTGACTCTCTTATCAAAGATGAACACTATGTGTAAGCAAAAGATAAATTACAACAATAGAATTTGGTGAAGAGATATGAAGGTTATCATTTGAAGGGTGATGGACTTCTTAACTAAAAAAACAGAATGGCGCATATTCCCAATGTTGCAAATTTGAGAAGAA
>LPNX010513416.1:543935-638104 GCA_001517045.1 Pseudotsuga menziesii | reverse complement strand
ATCTAATCTTTTGCTATTTTCATTTGAGGTTCTCATTTCAAAGTGATCTATCACATCAGCTTGATGATAAGATTGTTGAAGTTGACAACTTCCAAGCATGGAAGTATATGATCTCTCTGAAGAAAATGAATTGGACACCTACATACTAAGAGAGGTTCCAGTTCTAGAGGGAGATGAGGCTCAAAGCCTTACACAAGAAGAACTCACTCAAGACCAAGAAGATCATTACCGATTCAATCATGGATCACCTTGTGCCACAAGTGTCTTCCCTAAAGACACCTAATATGTTTGATTCCTTGATCAAGCTATTTAAAGGGAAGAACATAAATGAGAATATGACTTTGAGAAAAGAGTTGAAGAATGTGAAGATCTATAATGCAGAGACCATACAGTCATACTTTACGAGGGTCTCTCAAATCAAAGAACAACTTGTAGCAGTAGAAGAAGAAGTGGAGAATGCAGAAGTGGTGATAGCCACCTTGAATGGCCTCCCAGGATCACGGGATTCATTCATGCAAGGAATGTGTGCCAGAAGAAAGTGATTACCTTCAACAGACTCTGGGAAGAGCACACACAAGAAGAAGAATCTCGACTCATAATAAGAGAAGAGAAGATGGGAGCAACTGAAGATCAAGCTCTCACCATCCAAAGAAGATCCCTCAAGTGATGAGGAATATGAAGAACTCAACTCTTGAAGAACCTCTTATCCATCTTAGCATTTGGATAAGAAATGATGCTATTATGAATGTAGAAGATGATGAAGCTGAAGGCTCCAGAAGGAGTCTACCCATGAAACAAATAAAGATAATTATTCAATTGTCATTTCATGATATTGTTTTATTATGCATTTGTTTATATTCAGTTGATGTATTATGCATGATAGAATGTTTGCATTAATGACAGTATACTACTAATATGCATGTGATGGGTAAGTAGCTCATGGTGCTATACAACTCTCCATTGCTACTTATCTAGAATGAAACCTCTTTGCTGACATATTGGATTAGTGCACAATCTCAATGTTGTCCTGGTAGAGATGGAAGGCATCTAGAAATGTTTCGTGAGATATGGATGAATGTTGTATTGGCTAAAATAGTTGGATGATCATATATTTATGCATAAGAATTTGCCATTATGAATATGCCTTATGAAATCTTTCTAACCATACAACTAATGCATTTGACTTGTAGGAAAGATCACATACATAGTCGCTTACAAGCAAAGAAGGATGAGACTTGTTCCGAAGAACAAGTGACGACAGTTCAAGATGAAGAATAATATGACGAATGTAGTGACATCATTGATGCAGAACCTTCCAGCCATGAAGAAGTAACCAAGAAGAAAGGAAAGACCAGTTCAAGAAGAATGATGTCTAGGATGCAGTATCGATACGTGAAGGGAAGTTCGTAGTTCCATCATGCAGTAGATGGAAACATCATGGGATACAAGGCAAGATTCGTAGCACGAGGCTTCTCACAAAAAGAAGGCATAGAATACGAAGAGACATTTGCAGCCACTAAAAGTGAAGTAACATGATAGGCAAAATCACGTGTGCAAATTAAAGAAAGCCTTGTACGAGCTCAGAAGACACCCATGGGATAACACATACATGAGGAGCTTGATGAAGATCTTAACCTTTGCTACAAGGTTGAAGATGAAAGGTTGATAAAGAATGACAAGCTCATAGATGGGTGCGAGAAGAACGCTTTCAAAGATAGAGGATCTTGGTATCCAGTGACCCTAGATGGATACATAGAATATTAGTAGTAGAGGAAGCTACTTGTCACTCCAGTATAGAATGTTTCAGTGCATAGAGTATGGAAGACAAAGGGAGTATGATGCTTCATAGAGAGTGACTACAGAAGATCCTGCGGTTCAACATGGTATGAAAGGATGGATATATTACTGATGACTCTAGGCTTTACTGAGAGTAAAGTGGATTCCAACCTTTGCTTCAAGGTTGAAGGTGGAAGACTAGTGATGCTCCTGTTATGTGTCGATGCACTATTGTCTAGGCATGGAGGTGTGGCAGAATGCGGATGGAATATTCCTCGGACAAGGGAAGTATGCAGTAAAGATCCTGAAGAGGTTCATGATGACGGACTACAAGGCCATGACCACACCTATGGCATCGAACATGAAGTTGTTGAGTTTTGCTTCATCAAAGTCGGTTGATGCCACGATGTATCATCAGATGATTGGGTCCTTGATGTACCTGATGAACACAAGACCAGATATTTTATTTGTTGTGAACACCTTGAGCCAGTTCCTGACAGATCCGAGACATGTTCACTTGATTGCTGCAAAGCATATTCTGAGGTACCTGAAGGGTACAATTGATTATGGGCTCAAGTCTGAGGCGAATCAGAAGATTAACCTAGAGGGTTATGTTGATTCAGATTGGGAACGCAGTGCCATTGATAGGAAGATCACTTCAGGGTGTTGCTTCAGTATGGGATTAGGTGTGATCTCTTGGTTTAGTAGGAAGCAATTCTGTGTGGCACTGAGTACAGCTGAAGCAGAGTATGTTGCATCTTGTTGAGCTAGTTATGAGGCAATATGGCTGAGGAAGCTACTGTATGATCTATTTGATCTCTAGTTAGATTCTACTTGTATATATTGTGACAACCAGAGTTGTGTGAAGTTGTCGGATAACCTGGTGTTCCATGACAAGTCGAAGCATATCGAGATCAAGTATCATTATATCAGGGATATGGTGTAGATAGGAGCAATGAAGCTCCAGTATGTTGCGACGGATCTATAGATAGCTGATGTATTGACGAAGCCATTGGCCAGAGTGAAGTTTGAGTACTTCAGGGAGAAGCTTGGTGTTCTCCAGATCGAGGTTTCCCCCAAGGGGAAGTGATGAGTCCGTGAGCCATTCTGACATGGTGAGAGGATTGGTTCCTTCCATGGTCAGATGTAAGGGCTGAGCCATTCTATCATGGTGAGAGGATTGGTTCCTTCCATGCCAGATATGAGTGTTGAGCCATTCTGATGTGACTGTAGGATTGGTTCCTACATGATCATATATAAGCGCTAAATTCCATTCTTGGAATGGAGGCACCTGGTTAGTTACCAGGAAAGCTCAGTCTGGGACTGAGGGCCATTTTGAAGTGACTGTAGGATTGGTTCCTACATGATCAGATATGAGTGCAGAGCCATTTTGAGGCGATTGTAGGATTGGTTCCTACAATGATCAGATGTAAGTGCAGAGCCCTTTCGGCATGGAGGATTGGTTCCTCGCATGGTTGAATGTAAGTGCTGAGCCTTTTTGACATTGGTTGTCATATGTAAGGGCAGATCGCTTTCGGCATGGAGGATTGGTTCCTCGCATGGTTGAATGTAAGTGCTGAGCCTTTTTGACATTGGTTGTCATATGTGAGTGCTGGGCCTTTCTGACAGGGTTGTGGGATGTGTTCCCACATGGTTAGATGTGAGTGTTGGGCATGCCTTTCTGGTATGATTATAGGATTGGTTCCTACATGATCATATATAAGTGTTGGGTGGGCCATTCTGACTTAGGGTTAGATATAAGTGTTGGAAAAGACCTGCATGGAGGCTAGGGATACAACCAGCATGAAAAAGGGTTGGATCTGTAGAACTTCCTATGACGAGAAGAATCAAGAGATAGCACCCGTGATGATGATCCAACAGAGATGTTCTAGAACTAGATATGATCCAGATCGAGTGATGATCCATATCTAGTGATGATGATCCAGATCGAGTGATGATGATCCAGATCAAGTGATGATACAGATCAAGATGAAGATGACTTGAAGATGAAGATGACGAGGACTCGATGATGATCCAGATGATACAGAGAAGAAGACTTGTGCTGATAAATTGTGTCGAGAGAATACCTTCCTAGTTAAGAGGGAGTGTTGATGTAATTGTAACTTCAGAATGTATTCACTTGTATATCTTATGTATTGTACCCTGATGTTTATTCCGTGAAGTGTTTGTAATGTAATTGAGTCATGTCTTGCCCCGATGTTCCGATTGATAGTTTCTATAATGTGAACAAGTCATGTCAATTCATTGTGGGTAACCCTCCTATTGTTCAAGGGTTAAAGTCCCCACAGTTTTGGGGCCCTAGGGTTATTAGACTATCCTAGAGAAGTTGGCCCTAGGTGAGTTATTATAAGTCGGGGCAATAGTCCCCACCATTGTGTTAAGGATAACCCTCCTTGTTGATCGGAGGGGAAAAGTCCCCACAAGTTGTAGGGCACTAGGGTTATTAGACTCTCCTAGAGATGTCGGCTCTAGTAAGTAATTGTTAAGTGAGGCCGACATGTTGGAGTGGACATTAAGTGAACGAAAGAATATAAATAGATATGAGCCTCTCTATTTATCTCACACACATTCACTCATTGGGGCGCATGAGTGAGAGAGAAGTTTTTGGGACAAGAGAGAGATTACTGATGTCAGGAGATCATCTTTATGTTTTCAGGTTTTACTTTTGGTGCTGATTCTATCTCTGATGAAGTTGTGAGGTTTTCTCCTTTATGGTTTCCCCGAGGAAAATTCTTTGTGTCTCTTGTCTCTTGTGTTTATTGATGTGCATGTTATTCTCTCAGTTAAAGATCCTAATATCATAATGCTAGCTTGAATGATAAAAATCTAACAACTAGAACCATGGAACTTGTACTTATGGCTTGGAGGGCATATCCTCCTTAATAGGAACCCCAAAACCGAAGTTGAGATGTGAATTTGGTCGTCCTTCCACTGGGGAAGATGGTGGGTTAACAGATGTTTGGCCACCATTTTTTTCAGAGCTCTTAGCACCACTGCTGGTATCCTCCTCACTATTAGTATCCTCCTCATTGCTGGACGGATTCCGCTTAACAGGGAGAGGTTACGTTTTCCTATAATATGTCGTAATGTTGATGGCCACTTTACCCTGCATGGTGCTCGCTATGAGCCTTGTAGGAGGAGTAGGTTGTTGTTCTATGTCCATAATATCCGCATAAGGGATCGAAAAGGAATCCAGGGGTTCATTCTGGGTACCTGTGAGACGGAGGATAAGACGGGCCATGATATTTTTTACCACCCAAAAATTGTACCTACATAGGACAGTCCGGTTCTTCACAGAGTGTGAGCCCATGAGCTTGTCCTTCAAGTCATCCATAACTTGTCGGAGATAATTCATAATTTCTACATCATAGCCTTCTGTATTAACCCGAGTTGTAAGACTTGTAGCACACTCGTTGGCATTTCCACGGCCACCCATCCCTGCCTTGGCGTAGCACGTATTCTGTGAGACATCTTCAAATGAGATGGAGGCATAGAGTGTTAAGGATTCTGCACTTCGACTAAGAGGGTAGGTGCAAGGATTTTTCACTTCACTATCACTACAGTCTCTGCAAAGAGTTCGTCCTTCACAAAATTGTGCAAGAAAGAGAAAATGAGGGAGGAGGAATTGAGAGGGAAGCCCATAAGAGGGATACACAAAATTTGAGGCACAATTAAGATCACCATTACTCTGAACAAGGATCATGGTACCGAGTGACGGAGGGGTAGTCACGTCTCATGATTATCCTGGAGAACCAATGCAGATTGAGGGAGAATACATCATGTTTCATTAAGGACATAAGGACAGTAAGTCAAGGGAGTGACGTCGGGGGACAACTGTGTGTCCCTACAGCTGCTCCCGCTCCTCTTTGTGACATGTAATCACATGCATCCAAGTGAAATAAACCCTAATTTCATCAAGAAAGCTAAAGTAAATTAGAACATGGACACCAAAATTGAGGGAAACTAAGAGTGAGAAATAAATCTCTCCCGAGTAATTAAAGCAAGGCAACTTCTTGACCAAGGAAAGTGTTTTGCTAGGAACATGATCAAGCTGAAGTTCCGACACTTAAAACATGAAATTGATTGAATGGTGACCACTTGTTTCAAAGGGGATATAGATTGTTCTAGGTGTTCATTATGGGCCATCTTAGAAACAATATTAATGTTGGTAGTTTTGGATCTTGAACTTTCAATGCAATTTATAGGTCCTTCTAGTGTTTGAAAATGGTGGAAATAATATATATATATATTCTCACAAGTGTAGATCTTGTCAAGAGATTTATATTGAGGTAAGATGAAGGGGGTAGTGAAGCTGTTGAAGAAGATGAAGAAAGTTGACTTGTGTTTGGGGATAAGAAATATTGAGAGGAATACTAGTTTGCAAATTGCAATTATTATAGTTTAGAAATGATTGTTTTACTCTAAATCCATTACATGTATTGTTTCATGATTGCTTTACTCTATTAATTACATCATACATGTACTCGTTTGAAATAAGATCCTATATTACAACTCCCATTCAATCTTCTCCAACCTGTCTATATGCATAATTTTGAGTAAACACTAAAATTGACATAGTTTGTTCCTTTAATATAGAAAAAAATACCAACAATTGAAAGCATTCCTAAGTACCATAAATATGAACATGTAATAAATAATTTAAGAAATATCACATGGGAAATTCTGAAGAAAGTTGAAACAATTATACCATGACAGTTGTAAATATGTTTTCTTCTGATACTATCATGTTAAAGCATTTGTGTTAAAAGCATTGATAGATGATTTCGAGGTCAAATCAAGCAAGGGGGTTTTGAGTTTGTTCTGCAACATATATAAACATCAACATCATTGAAATTTTTTGTTGACGTTCTATGCAATTCATAAAATAAGTTAGGTTAATCCTGCCCCTATTAATCAGAATTTTGAAAGTAATTGTTGGTCATGATTGTTACTCCTACCAATGGATTTTTTTGTTGCTGATAATTAATTTCGAGAACCAAAAAGAGGCTATCACAGAACCATTTTCATCACTAAATTATTTCTTTTATGTCATGCCACTATTTCATTCCCTCTAGAATTTATATAAAATTTTATGGTCATTAATTTTCATCATTATACCATTTACATAGCCCATTAAAAAATAATTTATCTTAGAATGTTGTTGAATTGCTTTTGATAAAATCGACTTTTAAATTTTACAACATTCATGATTTTTTTACCTTTTTGGTGTTTTTATTGCTCATGTCATATATTAGAATGGTAAAGCGGATCACCGATGTTGGATATTGGACATGTAAATTATGTACATCAATTCTACAATTCCAAATTTGTATTTAACTCCAACATTGTTTTTAATCGGTGATACAAGGGAAAAATAAAAAATTTACAATTGTTCCACATGAATCCATGCAGAGGCATGCTTATATTTGTCCCACAATTATGAACAAATTGCACATATAGCAATCAAACTAGGAATACATCAATTGTCATGTCTGCAAGATAATTTATTTTTGTTTTAAGATTATTAAATCAATTGTATAGATTACATGTGTGGACCCTAAATAAACGACTAAAATTAAGAAATCCAATGATTAAATTTCACAGAAAACATTTTAGTTTATAAGATTGCAATGAGGATTAAGGCCAATTAGTAATTGTTTCACTTGAGGATTAAATTTCCCATAAATCGTTTGAGTTTATAAGATTTCATTGAGGATTAAATTTAGTTAGTAATTGTTGTTATATGTATGGAACCTGCATATAAATTTGAATCAGAATCTCATGGAGCACGTTGTAGATTGCACCAATATGCTTCAGACCAATGTCTCATTGGAGAGTAAAATTTTGAAATTGTATTATTTAGGTTTTAAGAGTTTGGTGATTGAGATTAACAAGGCACGGGAGATATTTATAACGTATAGTTTTCCCAAGGCTGCTGGAATAATCAAACCAGGACTAAATCCACTGTAAAATTTAGCAATTCCATGGAAAATTATTATCCCATACACATTGCGGGGCACTAAGCAATAAAAGGAGCGTAATGACTAGCAATTCCTGTAGCATCAATTCCATATGCATTCTCAACATCAGTGGAACCAACTGAGGTAGAATTCCACCCAGTTGAAGAGCCTCAGTCTCCACACATATAAACAGAATTTAGTTTATTTGAGATGAACCAATGGCAGAAAAAAAAGGTGAGGTAAACACTACTACCCACGGTGGAACAAAACAAGAGGTAACCTTTAGTTTTCCTGTTGTGGACCCAAATACGGGTGCACCTATAAAAAATATCCCTATTAGCTTGTGTAACTCAAGGTTTGAAAGGAATGATATGTTTCTTGGGGATAAGGGCATAGTTTGGTGCAAAAACCTAGGTTCTAAATCCATGGAATCTATCTCTAAGCCCTACATGCCATGTGTGGGGCCATAAGCCACAACATAGGCCATGCATAAGCAATATTTGGCATGTGAGTAAGATGTAGTGTCACATTTGAAGGCTTAGTACACCAAGGATGGTCCTAAAGAACCAAGTCATGGTCCATGGTGAAGATTCGGAATTTTAGTCCATAACATGTGGCTTTCGGGTTCTATATAGGCCATCTATGAGGCCCTAGCCCATGTTTCCCCTATGACATGGATACGGTGAATTTTTTTAGGTTTGTCACATCATGGGTGATTCTTGGCCACTAATCCATGGTTTGATACCAAAACCCCTGTTGGGATAAAAAACCTGTCTATGGGGCTCATGGTCTTTGCATAGTAACCCACATCATTGCACAGGGCCTGTGTAGGGAATCCTTAGCCTACATGTGATATGACCATCACATTGAGTAGGGGCACACTAGGGATGGATCTTGAGGACCATTCCATGATATAAAGAAAAATATAAGACCTTATGATGTCATGGTCCATGTGTAGGGCCCTATGCATTATACTTTATCTTACAAGTGAGATATGGTATCCATTTCAATATTCATAACATTGATCATGGTGGTTCTTGTGACCTATACCATGGATTGTGAACTAAATTTAGGGTCTAATGCCACATTATTTTTCTATGGATTTGATGGTCCATGCATGTTAACCTAGACTACCACATACGAACTATGTATGGAATCTATAGCCTAGATGTAACATTAATTCCCTTTGTGGCTCATGAGTGATGCATTGTAAGGCCTTAAGACATCACATAATCTCCATATAAGGAATATTGTTTCAAATACAAGTGGGATATGTTGGTGGTTTATGGTTTCATTCATTATACTAAAGACCTCAGAGAGTCCTTTAGGGCCTAAATCATGGGTTTCATCCCTAACCATTGTTAAGTCCTTGAGACCCATCAATGAAACATTTACGAGTGTGGATTAGGTGGACCATTTATGTGTGTGGGTTAGGTGTAAGTCCTTAAGATCCATTAATTCAAAATAATGATTTAACAATTGGAATTGGTAATGGTTTGCCCAACATGGTTGGTGAAGGTAGTGTTAATCATAGCCCCAATAATGAGAGTACACATAACGATTGTATGGAAAATATTTATTCTAATAATGGCCATGCAAATGTACAAGAACATATAACATTGAACCCAATGTAAGTGAGATTCTAAAATCAATTAATATGGGCACTAATGGAGAGCCTCATGATAAAAATATTCCACATATGACAAGAACACCAAGTTTACTCAGGTGCACAATGCTCCATATTGCAAGCTTTGTTACGCCTTCTTAACTTAAAAGTTGTCCATGGATGGACAAGAAATGGTTTCATTGACCTTATACAATAAGTGTGTTTTTTAACTGAATGTAAATTTAAATTTTATTCTCAATAAAACTTTCCAAAAATTTAATGCCGCTATAAACTCTATTTTATCATTGTTGATGGCATTGTTATAGGTTGTTATCAGGCCTACACCTTCCAATTAATAACAAATTGCCTAAATCACAATAATATCATGTCATTAACAAAGGATTTAGGTATGGATGTTTCCAAGTGGAATGATGCATGACCCAATGACTGCATGCTATATTATGAAGATGGTAAGGAATCTTTAGATTAGTGCCCAAAAATGTAGTGAGCAGAGCTACTGTATAAGTGCATCATAAAAAAATGTAGGACAATATGTACTTTGCTAGATAACTTTAGCCCCGCAATTCGAGATGTTATTTGGATGCAAGGGAATGTCAGAGATCATGTGAGTAGAGTGATCACATATGGTGCTATGAGGATGCCATCTATGGATTGGTATGGCATAAGATTAAGGAGAAGTGGCAAGTTCTCAAAGATGAACCATAGAATGCAAGAATATCATTAGCATTGGATATTGTGAATCCTTATGGAAATCAATCAACACAATGGTCTACATGTCCAATACTTTCTATCAACAACAACATACCCTCATGGTTGTCAACAAAAAAGGAAAATGCTATGTTGAAACTGATCATACCATGTTGCACTTTATGGAAATGCATAGTATTGAGTCCATGTACTAATAGTAAGTAGTTAATGATGCAAATTACAAATTGAAGCTAATTTTTTACAGGGTCAAATCAACCTAAATGTATGAACACATACTTCGAGCCTTTAATTGGTAAGTTATTGATGCTTTGGTTATAATTTATAATGAAACAATTCTTGTGGTTATAATTTTTTTGTTTTACAACATGGTATTTGAGTCATGTGCTTTTCTTTTGGAAGATTCAAGATATTCATCCCGAGAGAGTTCAGACATGTGGATATTCCTTGTGTTTCCTAACCATATGGAAACTTAGAGACGATGGATTTCAAATTTCTTAGTTCTATAAGAAGGAAGAGGCAATTACATCTAACCATGATAACTCGACCAATATCATTCAATGCAAAATGAAACCAAAGCATTGATTCTCTATATGTTTGGCTAAAGGAGGAGAAAAATAAAACCCTTAATCATTGTTGAGTGACGTCGAAGGTCCATGAACAACATGGAGTTCTTGTTCTCAACTCAAAAGACAATCCTGTCAACTTTTGTAAGTGCTTGGAGGACATGCAATGTTGAGTTTGACACACTAAATAATTTTTTAATGCAACTGTAAGTGTTCTTCTTCCATTGAGACTAATAGACGCATAATGTCTATAAAATGAAATCCATGCATTATAATAGAAGGGGAAATTATATGAGACGAAATTCCCTTTATGCTTCCTGAAGAAAATTTGGTTGTCTTGTTGGAATGAAATTCTCCTTGTTATTTTCCTATTCATTTTCCGTTTTATGTTGACTACAAGTTTCATCTTTTTCATTAAATGATGTGTTATGGTGCATCATGAATTTTCCATGCAAGTTTGGTAGGTGCATTAAATACATATATTGGTCTAAGAATTAATTGTTTATGTTAGTTATGTGAGATGTTAGTTGTTAATTGTTTATGCTAGTTGCTTAGTATACATGTGCACAAAATACATAGATTCTCACTATGTTCACATTTTTGAGATTTAGCGGTTAAGGGATAGTTAGGATTATATAATCCTCCCTTGTCCATATATAGTCTATTAGATCATTTTCCTAACTTAGGATTAATTTTATAGAGTTTGGTGCCACCAGGATATTGGTGCCATTGATATTTGGTGCCACCGGTGCCAATCCCTACACTTTAGGAGCCACTCCGAGTGCCACTGTCAGCCTCCATCAGTTGGTTGTAGTTGGTAGGTAGTTATGATAAGTTTATCTTCAGTTACGTTCATTTATATCACATTTAGTTAGTCTAGATCCAGTTATGCATGGTTGCATGGGGAAGTGGTGCCTTTGTTAACCTACCTTGTCAGTTTTGGTTTAACTAGTTTAACTGATTGTCAGATTGAATTAGACATGTGGAGTTAGACTAGTGGTCTCCGATAGTGATCTAGATACTTCTAGTTAGCTAGTCAGTCAAGATTGAGTTGGTAGATTCGAATATTATCCACATGATTTGAATTCTCTTTATGTAACACTACTGTATACTGCTGGAAATAATGAATATTAATGTTGTAATTTACTGAGCAATTCTTATCAGTTTTCTGTGAAATTTGTCTTTTTCAGTGTAAATTTTTCAGTCCATACTACTACACAATTATACCTTTCAATTGCACTCATTGATTGTAGATCAATGGCTCAATAATTCAAACATGGTATCAGAGCCTTGTTCAGGATAGAAGCAAGTTTGTCCAACCTCCATTGTACACCAGAAGTAGCTGGGTTTCCACATAAGTCTTGTAATTTGTGCCTTGCTAACTCGGGATTCATCCAGAGAAGTCTCTGTAGGTGTGATAGACCCTGAGAAATTGTTCATGTCAAGGTGGAAGGATTTATTTTGACATGATTGCGAATTGATTGTGTTTTTGCAGTGTTACTCATAGGCACTACATTGCTTGATTGAAGAATTGACTGTTCAGGAGGAAAATTGATGGATTCTACAGTTCTTGTACCTTGGATCCTTACACCTTTCAACTATGTTGATTGGAGGGAAGATATGTGGGTCTTTGTGCGCAAGTTGGGCATGTTTAGGATAAATATGGGCAGAGAGATAGAGCCTCATAACCCTACTGAGAAAAATAAATTCTTGAATTGGTTGGATGAAGCCTTTGGCTTCCTATGCACTCACATCTCTCGGGATATTCTCTTTCATCTTGAGGGATTGGAGACTCCGAAAGAATATTTGGAAAATATTGAACTCTTTTTTGGTAAGTAAGATGATATTCAAGGGCACATACTAGAGAATGAGATAATTGCATTGCAGCCCAACATTTTCAAAACTATACAACAATGTTTCACAAAATTCAAGTCTCTAGTACTATAGTGTAAGCAATGCGGAATAGAGAGGAAAGATGAGCATCTTGTGCTCTCTATGCTCAGCAAACCTGGTTCTGCGCACTCTATATTTGTATCTACCTTCCATTCCAGAAGAGCTTCCTGCCTCATTTGGAAGATGCCCTCTCTAGATTTGTTTGTTGAATCCTTAATACAGGAGCAGGATAAGTTGATGTGAATGGGAGTGTTACAAACCTCCAAGAATCAAGCTCTTTTGAGGTCAGACTCTAACAATGTGTAAGCCAAAAGGAAGCACAAGGGGAAGGATCCTAAAGCCTCTGATTCGAATCCAAATGAGTATAAAAATATTCCGATGGAGCCTCGTGTTCCAGAAAATAGAAGACTAACTTCAGGTTCCAGAAAAGAGAAGACTAAGTGTCCCTACTGTCTGAGAGGCTTTTATCTAGAAATCCAGTGCATGAAGAAGACCTTGACCAATTGACAACACTCCTTAAACATAACAATATTTCCCTTCCACAAGTTGCAGATATGTCTGATCTTGGAGAGGAGACTGAAGAATATGAGGGGTTCATTGCTTTGAAAGAAGGCCTCACTCCATCGAAGGATTACTTGATAGATTCTGGAGCATCCAAACACATGGTTTCCTCCATGCAATCCTTCACCACTCTCACTCTATCAGGACGAACTAACACTCATATGGGATGCAACTTCCAAATCCCAACTGTTGGGAGAGGTTCTATTAAAATACAACATGATGAGTTCAAGAATGTACTCAATGTTCCCTCTTCTACAGCAAAGTAATTTTTTCAAGATGAAGAAGAAACAAAATTTTCCACATAGTCAATTCGAATTGAATAAAGTCTCCTTGGAGTGAATCCTTCTCCTGATGCTCCGGATGTTTATGAGATCTATGACATCTCATATTCTCATATGTCTTATCTGGAAGAAGACATTTGAATCTTTTTTATTGAATAAAAGCTGTCCTTCCATTCTATGCAAACATTCTCCAGTGATTCTTTTATTTTAAATTATGTGTAAAGTTTTCCAGTAATTGTTTCAGAAAATGAAGAGGAATTTGATTTCTATATCTCTAATGTTGTTGCTGGTATGCATAAAAGTAATACTTTGGATGTTTTGGAAGAAATATCATATTTTAGGAGTGATCCATTCACTCTCTTTGATCTAGAGCTTCCAAAAAATTCCTACATGATTGCATGCACCAATACTCATAATTTTGTTTAAGGAGGAGAAAACTATGCATCTACCATTTTGGTGGGGCACTTGGAATCTTTGTTCCATACTCTTGGATCTTATATAACCTTATTTGTATCTGATATGACCTTATTTGGTTCAAGTTTTAAGTTTCAAGAGACTCCATTCATGCTTGTAATTGTTCTCATAAATTTTGGTGTGAAAAATCAAGTACTAGAAGTCTCTTTCAAAATTGTTGCTAGGGATTTGATGTCAGTTTTCTCTCATGACTTCGATGATATTATATTTTTTGGATCATTATTTATTTTTGAAGCTATATCAGATTGTGGAGTTCAAGAATTTTCTCTCCACAGTACCAGGGCTTATCTACCTTTCTATTTGATCACATGTTCATCTCCTCACATAACTAGTAAAGATGGAGACATTTTGCATTCACATGGACACTTACTTCTAACACTTGGAGCTGATTTTACCTCACATGGTTTGATGTTCAAGGCTGAAATATATCAGTTTCTTGGGTTTTCCTGACATGGTTTGAATTCTCAAGCAATTTGTTTCTCTCATCAGTTGATCTCAGTTGCTCTACATGGGTCCAATTTTCAGCTTCCAACTGTCTATGTTTCTGATTCAGTACAACATATTTTTATTCTTACAAAGAGGAAAATTCCTCCAGACATAATCATTTAGTTTGGATAGGTTCACATGCATAGTTCTAGGTCGCTGCCACACAAAAGAACCAAACTATTGAATTATTGCAAAGTGTTGCAGATTGCAACAAAATTCTCACAAAGTTTTATTCAAACCTTGTTTTCCTGTTTCACTACTTATCTTGAAGGGGGGGTTTTCCTAAGAGGTTTTCCCCATNGGGGGGGGGGGGGGGGGGGGGGGGGTGTGTTAGGATTATATAATCCTCCCTTGTCCATATATAGTCTATTAGATCATTTTTCTAACTTAGGAGTCATTTGCTAGAGTTTGGTGCCACCATGATATTGGTTCCACAGGTGCTATTGATGCCACCAGTGTGCCATTTCGTGCCACCAGTGTGCCACTTGGTGCCACCAGTGCCAATCCCTACTCTTTAGGAGCCACTTCGAGTGCCACTGTCAGCCTCCATCAGTTGCTTGTAGTTGGTAGGTAGTTATGCTAAGTTTATCTTCGGTTACATTCAATTATTCTAGCGCCAATTATGCATGGTTGCATGGGAAAGTGGCGCATTTGTTCACCTACCTTGTCAGTTTAATTGGTTTAAGTAGTTTAACTAATTGTCAGACTGAATTAGACATGTGGAGTTATACTAGTGGTATTCAATAGTGATCTAGACACTTCTACCTATCCAGTCTATCAGGATTGAGTTGGTAGATTTGAATCTTATCCACATGATTCAAATTATTGTTTATGTAAAACTATTGTATACTGCTGGAAATAATGAATATTAATGTTGTAATTTACTGAGCAATTCTTGTCAGTTTTCTATGAAATTTGTCTTATTAAGTGTACATTTTTCATTCCACACTACTGCACAATTATACCTTTCAATTGCACTAATTTCCTGTAGATCAATGTTTCAATAATTCAAACAGGGACTTAGGGGTTAGGGGGGTTATCTAGGGTGAGGGAGTTAGATTTAGGTGGATTAGGGTGTTAGGGGTATAGGGGGTTAGGGTTTAAGGGATTCAGGGTTATGTAGTTTAAGGGTTACGGGGTTAGGGTGTTGGATATGATTCTTTTTGTGAGATTTATTTATGGTCGTATGCCCTTTTCTCCCAGTTTGTCTTTTTTTCATTTATGATACTATGTCTGGAGAGAACAAGGAACATGAGCAAGCATTGTATGTAGAGACCCTTAGTATTACTAATTTCTTTTGCAAACTTTGGGATTGATTTTGTATTATTATGGGATGTACTTATTATACTTTATAGATAATAGATGTCAAACATTTTACTTTTAAAGGAAGTGTGATAAATTTTTTATTGAACTAGTGGAGTTACTTTTTATTAGATAGGACACATCATTTTAGTTAGGTTGATTTTAGCTTATATACAAGGGATATATATAATATAGCCATAAAACATGGAATAATAGCATGCATATAATGTGCATTTTTCTTATTTTGTAGCCTCAACAGAACTCATTTGTGGCAAGATGGGTGATATATTGAAGATGGTTTGTTGGGTTTAGATAGACATGAAGCTAAAAAATGGAACTCTTTCATTGACAAGTTGAAATTGAGTTTCATTACTTAAAGGAGGAGGAAGATACCTTGGTCTAGTCATGGAAACATACTAGATATTATACTACAAGCCTTCAATACAAGGCCATTTTCTTGAATGAGGAATAAGAAGTAGAGTAAGTGGCATATTACTTTGTGGAAAACCATGACTCCTCTAAAAATCAAATTGTTCCAGTGGATGGAAATCTATAACAAGGTGTTGAATTGGGGTATATTCAAGAAGATTTCTTGGCATGGAGCACATTTATTAGGTTTATGTAAGTTATTGGAGGCATATCTTTGAAAATTTAAGGTTTTTTTTGTTGTCTAGTCATTTTTTCCCTATAAAACCAAGGACCTTAAAAAGTGAAAGTAGTCACAAATTGAAATCAACATTGTTTAATATTTATATCCATTATTTATATTATTAAAAATACTTAGAATCATGATATTCCTTAAAATCATTGTCCCTCTCAACCACCAACATGTCTACATACCAATGGTAGTTCTCAAATGACCATTTTGCTTCATGTATTACACTTAGATTTCAACATAACCTATAAAACACAGTATGCTAGAAAAATTTTTATGAACAAAATGATGATAAAGATATCAGAAAATTATTATTGTTAGATCCCTAGTAATTGGAAAACGATGGTTGATGTTATGATTTTAAAAATTTGTGATGTGGGTTTTACAACCCCAACTTTCAGAAAATAAGATAAAAAAATATGAGAGACTTTTCTGATTTCCGCATTCTGCACTGCGAAAATTGAAAATCTAACACTATAAAATTATATATATATATATATATATTCTATCTAGAATGTGAACACAATACTTACATAGCAACATTAATATTATTTAATAAAGACAATATGCCTAGTTATGTCCTCCCTCAACCATCGTGGCAGGTGAGGGTTTTCAAACCAATTGTGGGGTTTCAATGATTTTTTTTCCCAAATGGGTGCATGGAGAGAGGAGTTTGACATTGATTCACACCTTTAATGCCATGAGTGGAGTCTTTTTCAGACAATGATGAGGTGTCATGGGATGGATCAAGGAACTAAGGGAATCACTGTCGCTTATCCTAAACAACCTCCAAAATCTGCAAATTATTGAGTGCCTTGCATGGACGTGTCCATCTAACATTTAGTGAAACAAATTACCAACATGAGCTTCACGATGAAATTGTTTTACATGGGTGATTAAATTAATGACATTTTCCTTACATAATTGTAATGGATCTCCAGGAGAAACATTAGCAATGCCTGCACTTTGTACATGTTCTTAGTTCCAAATTTAAGATGTTTTTATATTTAAGATGAAGATTGAAAATTTAGTAGATTCTTATAGAATTTGTAAATTATAATACTTCAAATATAAAAACACTTTTTATAGAAGTGCATGATTGCGTTAGCATTAACACTCTTTCACCAACACAAGTCGCATGTATCAAATCCATCTAATTCACCTTTTTCATAATTATCATGGCATGTTATATATATATATATATGTAAAACAATATAATATACTATAGTTATATTATATTTATATTATCACAAAATATTAGTGTAATATTTAGATAATAATATTTATTATTCGCATTTTTTGCTTAAGGCCAGGCATAGTCATAAATCAGAGTAACCAGAACAAAGCCTCCCAAGACACTTTAAAACGGAATTAGAAAAGGGACAGATTACTTAGTCCTTCCTGCCCATGACTGTATGTGTACAAATATGATAGTCTAAGCTTATGATCTGTTGTAGGTAACAATGTTGTAATCGATTATCATTCTCCCTCCTTTGCATTTAATCTAAGGGATCATTCTTAATGGGGTTTATTCCTTTTGGGAACAATGTGTAGGGAATTTTTTTTCTAAACCAGGAGCCATATACCTTGTACACATCGGAGCTAGAGCTGGAGTAGATCACTGAGTCCACAAGTAGTCGCAGTAAACTTGGGTGATATGTCCAAACTGAAAGTAGAACTATCACCATGGTTGCACGAGGCATTAAAGGACGACAACACCTCCTGCAAGAGAATACTACGCCCCCCCGCAAGGAAAGTAATGGGGTTTATACCTTTTGGGAACAATGTGTAAGGAATTTTTTTTCTAAACCAGGAGCCATATACCTTGTACACAGCGGAGCTAGAGCTGGAATAGATCACTGAGTCCACGAGTAGTAGCAGTAAACTTGGGTGATCTGTCCAAACTGAAAGTAGAACTATCACCATGGTTGCACGAGGCATTAAAGGACGACAACATCTCCCGCAAGAGAATACTACGCCCCCTCGCAAGGAAAGTAACCCGGGCTTCCAACGGGTTAGCCAGAGGAGTCCACGAGTAGTAGCAGTAAACTTGGGTGATCTGTCCAAACTGAAAGTAGAACTATCACCATGGTTGCACGAGGCATTAAAGGACGACATCACCTCCCGCAAGAGAATACTACGCCCCCCGCAAGGAAAGTAACCTGGGCTTCCAACGGGTTAGCCGAAGGCCCCACCGCTTGGCTCACAAACTCAACCCCTCACCATGAGGTTTGATCATGAGACCTCATGAGGGCCAAACCCCTCAAAGGCCAACTAATCTACACCTCATGGCTGTGTAGGGAAATTTAAGGTCATGGAAGAGGGTATTTGTATACAGTTACAGAGGATAAAAGAAGCAAACCGAATTGGAAAAGAATAGAGTAGGTCTTAACATCTCTATTTCACAATCCCCACCTGTTTTCGTAAAAATGTAATGTTTTAGTTATCTATCAGATAGATTTTATACCATTATGAATGCGCATATATGGTTTTTGAACACCAAGATAGCATTTTCTGAAATTCCCATTAATTGTTTTAAGCACCCATATATTGTTTCTCGTTTCTGATTGCCCATGTATTCTTTTTTAGTACCCATATAACGCTTCTAAATACCGATCTATTCTTTTTGAGCACACATATAGTGTTTCTGAATACACATGTAGCCTATGTGAGTACATGTCGTTAATAATTGATGATGCCTTGTTTCAGATAAGGCCCATTTGCCCTATTATTGCAATGGGTGTGTTTTCCCATTTTCCCTATTATTGCAATGGGTGTGTTTTCTGGAGCTTTGGTTTTTAAAGCCCATCTGAAAATTTGTTAGAGCCTGTAAACCTGAGCCTGAAAAATCATATGTGAGCAGTTAAGAATTTTGTTGGGTTGTTTATGAAAAGGGTTTCAAGGCTATCTGTCAACATGGAACAAATTTCTGCAATTGAAATTAAGTAGTATGAACATAGCCCTATGCATTTTATTGTTTCAAATAAGGACTATGTAACCCTTTGCCATATTTTTGTTTCACATTCGCACCTTCCCAAGGATGAGGAGGTTAATACTAAAGAAGAAACAATTTTAGCAGAGGAGTGCGCAGACATCTTGTCATAATCTATAGACAGTAGGGATGTGCCAGGCCAAGAGATTCCTCTTCATTTGGAATTCAAGCTAAAAGATGCCATTGTTGTTCATATGCTCATGGCTGCTGGTGCAGATTAGAGTATGTAGAACGAGCAAGGATGGAGTGCATTGCAGGAGGCCATCTACGCCATATAGAATGCACTTGCTCCGATTATTACTAGACATTACCAGCCTATGTCCTGGGAAAAGTGTTTTCGTTGCTTGCTAATGAGGGATTTCTACATGGAGGTTACTTTTCAATTTGAGAGTTTCGTGATCCCATTCATTGGACGTATTGCTCCTTCTGACGCTTACAAAATTTGGAAACGTGGATCTAACTTACGTGCAAAATTTGGAAACGTGGATCTAACTTACGTGCAGACATGACTCTTGTTGGGTTTGATGCCTTCATAATACAACAGCCTGATCAGAGATTTTTATTTTTTGGGGAAGGCAGCGACGAAGGGAAATAACCAATACAATTGAATGTGCAGGTTCTCTTCCATCTGAGGCAGAATTTTCTCATGAAGTACCTCAAATGTCTCAGACTATCCTTTATCAGCCTGGAATTTATGTTACTCAGGATGTACTTGTGCCACAGATGACTTGGAGGTGGCGGGAGAAGATTGATACAGTAGGTACTTGGAAAGATAAGATCTTCGATTTGCATATGTGGTGGTCAATATAAGGGCACGAAAAATTCCAGGGGCCATGAGTGATGAATACCTCTTTGTAGCTGAAAGTGGTAGATTTGAAACAGATCAAGGAACATACGAGGATATCCTAACTGAATAGGAGAAGCGGCAGTTGGAAAACGTACTTGGCGCGACACAAGGTGGTACAACTGATGATTTTCAAGATGATGAATCTGTGACTCTTGGACTAAATAGAAACTTCGGACATGAGAATGATTATGCATCTGCTATACTCATAGACTCTGGTAAAGAAGAGAAAATAGGTTGGTTCAGTTGGGGAAAAAAGTCAGTAAAGAATGATGGAATTAAAAGGGCAAGATCTTTAACATATAATATTAACTTCGAGGATGGCGATGTTGAAGGCAACATTAGTTCTGTTCTTGATGATTCTAATTCTCTAATGAACCAGTTTCCAAATAAAAATTCTTCTGGAAGTGATAAATCAGTTGAACACAGAACAACTAGTTTTCGAACTGATGATTCAATGTCTTTGAAGAAGGGAAAAGAGAAATACGGTAAAAGAGGAACGGAAGAGGAAGATAAAACCAAGAAGGCCAACACAAGCAATGATTCTCAACAGGAAGGTGAATACAAGAAAGGGGTGAAGCTGTTTCTATGGCTGACACCCGACTTTCCTCTCAAAACCGAAGAATTGTTACCTTTGCTTGACATTTTGGCTAACAAGGTTAAAGATGTTAGGCGATTGAGGGACCTGTTCACAACAAATCTGCCTCCTGGAACTTTTCCTATCAAGGTAGACCACACAAACCCTTTTTGAGATTTAGCGTTGAATGTTTACATGGACAAACAATAGATGAAATATTTACATGGACAGACAATAAATGACTATAGGGAAAAAACAACATAATTTAGATTTGGTTGATCTCTTGTTTAAGAAAAGACACCATTCTCTTCCATCCTTTTCTTTGAATTTGAAAAGAGTGTTTTTATATCATGCCGACATCAATGTCCATTAGCTAATTGTTGAAGTTATCGGTGATAAATTTTGTACAGATTAATTTCAAAAGAAGGTATCCAAAGTTTAGGATGAAGATTTATCTTTGTACTTAAATTGGATGCCATCTGGACTGTGGTATTCCCATTAATTGGTTTGAAATAGAATTTCTTAGGTTAGAAGAAGATTACCTTTATTACATTTAGTAACAATGTGTAAAATCTTGCAAATCATGTTGGGCATCCTAATCATCATTACAACTAAAGCTAGAAATCCAAGCTTATAAAAGTTGATCCTACCTTCTCTATTACCTATCAATATACATTATGAATGAAACATAGCACAAAATTTCAAGGATATGCTTTGCAATTCTCTGGGGTCTTTGTTAACATGCACATCACATCAGTTGGTAATTCCACCAAATCCACTGCTCCTTTCAGGTTTGTAGAAATGTGATTGTTGTCTAGATATGTTTGTAGTGGAGTTGTAGAGTTATAGAAAACTTAATTTGCGGAAAATTCAAATCTCATTGTGCTTGGTACTCTACAACATGTTTCCAAGGCTTATATTCAAATTTTACCTCCTCCTTTTTCTCATCAGTTTGTGGTTGATACAGAGAACTATGTACTATAGCTTGTTGTCCAACCACAAAAATGTCAATTAAAAATGACTAAGATACTGGGGGTACCCTTATCACTTGTAATTATTTTGGGAACTTGAAGCAAGTGTAAAAATTCCATGAAAAAGTAAATTGGTTGTATACCTATCATTACTAGTTTTCTTGTAGGGAATATAATGGGTCATTTTCAAATACCTTTCAATAACAAAAAAAATCAATCCATTGCTCTCTGTTTTCATGGAACCATTAACATAGTTTGTAGAGTTTTCCACCCAAAACCCATCTAGTATTGGAAATTGCATATACTATCCAGCATTTTGTAAGCCCTCTTTAGCACTGTGCTAAGTATGAAAAGTGGAAACATGCTTGTTGAAATCCCTACACATTTGTGGCCAAAAGCATCTCTTGCCAACTATGCTTAAGGTCTTATCCTCACCAAAATGTTCAGAAAGTCCTCTTTCATGTGATTCTTGAATCATAGTCTTTCAGATAGAATCTGCATGAATATGTAGATATATGCCATGAAACAGAAAATAATCTAACATCACAAGATCTTTAAAAGAGTTCTCAACTGCACACAAAAGATTTTGAGAATACTCAACAACTTGGCCAAATAAATCATCTATCTCATATGCCTTCTCCAAGGAATACAAAAAATAACATCATTACTTATTGTCACAAGCATATGATGCCTTCTATTCAAGGATCAATAACCACTTTGACTTTCCACTCTTATGTTGAACTACGAAGGATCAACTCTATAAATTTGATGCTTTCTTTTGCATGCTTATGAGAAACAATGGCTTGGGAACTTATATACTTGAGAGCTTGAAGGTTAGTCAACAAAATAAACTCCTTTTGTAGAATATATTGCCCCCAATATTTCAAGGCATGTACAATGGCATAATGTTCCTGGTTAGAAGTAGAAGCAGTATGAGCGAATAAAGCTATTCTGGAAATGGCCCAATGTGATTCAAGGAAAGAAAATGGAGCCAACATTTTGGGGAGAAGCAATTGTCTGTGCAACTCACATAATCAATCGGATTCCCAATTGTGGTAGTTGGAGGTATGAGTCCATACAAGAAATGGTATGGCTCCAAACCCTTGGTTTCACATTTTAGAATTTTGGGATCAAATGCATGCCCCATATTCCCAAGGCAAAGCAAAACAAATTGGAATCCAAAATTCACTGTTGTATTTTGTGTGGTTACAATGAAATTTTATAGGCACATTGTTTATATGATCCTTCCACTTACGAAGTGACATAATGAAGGGATGATTTATTCAATTAATTCCCTTTTGACAGTTTGCCAGGATCTTTCCCACTGGTTTCTAAAGATGTTTTGTAGACAGTTTTAGCAGATATTTTTCCTTCACTCTCTGATGATGATTCTCCTCCTGTGAGGGTTTATTCAAGCACTCTTTCTACAGTGACATGTCGAATGGACATTGATGGTCAGACTCTTACTAACTCACCTAAAGTTTCTTATTCTATAATGATTGCGCCTCCTACATTTCTACAACTGTGCAATTGAATAATGTTGAAGATATTCTGCCATCTACTCTAGAAAGGCCAAGGCCTATGTCTAAATGGGCTTCTAGTTATTTAGACTCTGGAAGTTTCCTTCCTAAAGATGAACTTGATCAGTTTTGGAATTTACCTACTACAAAGGTATTCTCAATCTCTTTAATGATATTAAAACAAAAATAAATTATCTTGCAGATATTTGATAGTGGATTTATTGCTAGTTTGAATTGCTATATGTTTAGTTTCAATTTGAGAGTTTAATTGTGCAGGTTGTTCATAACTGTTGTTGCCAACAGAGTTTTCTCTAGCAATTAAAATTGGAACATCTCATTAACATGGAAAACATATGGTCACTTCAGGTCTCAAGGTCAACATCAAATAAGAGTGAGCCAATGAAGATAATTATTGCAACATTCATATAGGGTCTTGAAGATACAAATTTGAAGATAGATCTCATCTTGAAGGAAAATGTTGAGGTTGTCCCTGTTCCAAATATAGCTCTATTATTTCACCCAAGAGTGGTTAGTACTTCAGTACCTCTGCATTTTTTAGATGGTAACCATGACTTATTTCTCATTTGATGAACTTGATTGTTTCAACTAACATCAAACTTTCAAAGTCTTTGGTATTTTTTAGTTTTATCATTTTTTTGCAAAAAATAAGGATGCATCATTTGCACACAAATGTAGAATTTTCACCCCAATTCAAACTATATTACTTCCATGTTAGTTTACTAGATTAATACTCTCATAAACCACTTTTTAATGTTGTAAATTGCCTAGATAAATTAGCGATGGCCCATGAAAAACTACTTTGGAAAATACTAACTAGGTTGCCCCATTAATCAGGCTATACAAGCCAAATTTTTTATAAATGGAAAGAGAACTAAAAGAGGATGCTTCTTTGTAGAGAAGGATTATGTAACTTTTATGTTTTATCATCTCTAAATTCAACACTGAATGACATTGATTGAACACACATTACCAATGTTGTCCTTAATAATTTTGCAGTAGGTTTAAATTAAAAAAAAAGTAAAGAGTGTGCTTATTTGTCACGATAACTAAAGAAATTACCTTAAAATTATCATTTATGTCCTTGATAACCCTTCAATCTGGACAAAAAATCACCTTTTTGTTGGTGAGAGTGATGTCATATATAGAAAGAAGATTCAGTAATATCCAATATTGTTAAGAGTCCCACCAAATTTGGACCTTTTCTATCCATAGGTCATATTACCAATGCTTCCCTTAAAAAAATTGTAGTAGGTTTAAATTGAAAAAAAAGGGAAGGAGTGTGCTGACCTTATAGTTAAAAAAGCACCAAGTTTGGACCTTTTCTATCCATAGATCACACATTACCAACACTTCCCTTACAAAATTTACAATAGGTTTAAATTGAAAAAAAAAGGAAAGGAGTGTGCCGACCTTAAAGTTAAAAGGGGCACAAACCACTGAACCTTTTCTGAAATTTCCCAAAAACAATTGCCAAGAAGGAGCTTGCTGTGAAGATGAGGGTTAAAAACCCCCAAAAAAGGCTTGTTGTGATGTCCCCGAACCTTAAGATAAGGCCAAAGGTGCTAAAATTAAGAATAACTTAAGTCTAAGAAAAATGGATATAGATAAAATACTATTGATCTGACTAAGCAGTCAATCAAATAAATTAAATCTTTAAATTCTAGAGATTGAATTATAACTAAAGTTTGAACACTTAATTATTTAATTACGCCACTTAATTAAATAATTAATTGTGACACTCAATTAATAATCTCCAAAGTGCAAGCTAAAGGTCATAACTGAAACAAGAACATCAATAATACATGATAAACATCATATTCGGTGTGAATAGCTAATTTGCGTATTTTTGGTTTGTTTGATAGCATAGTTTATAAATAACCAAGTATTGTTGTCATTGATTATTTGCAAATTAATCTACTTTTTTCGGTGTTGTTATGTGTGTGGTGTTAGTGAGCATAAAATGTAAGGAAAACCACATATAATAGAACACCCATAGGTTGCAATCCATAGCCACACCAAAACCATAGCAAACAAAGAACACCGGCTGCAACTACAACCCTCAAAATCAGCTCCCGATGACTGTCCCCTACAATCATCTCTCACTAATAAAAATAAGACTGTATGGATGCCACCCTCTAGCCATCGATTACTTTTACATATAGAATACATCTCTCATCCTCAGATCTTCAACTAAGAACAAATATGCAAACAAATGATTTACAATCAAATGACAGGTGCACTCATCTTGGCACTAAAAATCTATTGGACCAAACAAACATATCTTGGTAATCTAGGAATCTTTTTCAATGAAACAAAAGGTGTTGCTCACTGGAAACGTGGCTCCAGGAACGATGGAATAGGTCTCAAAACACATAAATGAGCATATATGGTCGAACCATATCATATGGTTGTGCCCCTCTCAATAAAATAGAGCTAAAAATACAATTTCCGGTTAAGAGGAAGAAGAATAGAAAGAAGGTAACAAGAATAGAAACTCAATTCAATATTATATGAGATTCATCCTTCCTCCATGTAGATAATGACATTCAATACATGAACACTCAAACAACCAATCAGCCATCATTGCACATATACCAAATAAAATAATGTAATGAAAACATAACATAAGAGAAGTACTTATCTCAAAATATGGGCAACTAGTTGCAGCAGGACAACTTTCCTCTCAGCCGTAGACACTGTCAAGCCTTCCTCACTTGAACATGTAACCCCAGATATGAGACTATGGATCCATAGGTAGAGGCTCGCTTAGTCTCACTACTCTCAAAACAACCTCTTCCAAGAGACACAATGCTTCCCACTACTACTTTCATGTCCATCCCCACTGCCTATGGGATGTGACCTAGCTCTCCATTCCCATTTCATGGATTTTTGTGTGAGAAGTTGGACTAGTAGAGTGATATAATGGAATAAAAGGAAAACAAATAGACTCACTTTAAGTGTCAACACTCTCTCAATAATATCCACATTCCCAACATGGTTGGATAACATAAGTCACATGGTCCAAAGCTCAAGATTCACTTCAACAAGGAGATGGCATATGAATTTATAGCATAAGGAGGACAAATATAACCCAAGGGATCAACCTAAATTAGAGATATTTAAGTTTTAAGCTTCATCATGGATAATTAACTTGAATTATTGGAGTGGTGTCTTAGTGAAAATACTCCCTTTCTTGAATTAGCACCATGAGGAGGAGTTACCCAAAAACAAAGGAGTGGAGCCATGAAGAGAACATGGAGGCACACTAGTGCATGAAGGGGGTTACAAAACATCAAGGAGGGAAAAATAGGTGAGAGAGAAAATCCAATATGGTCATAAATATCATGGAAGCACAAAAATAGGATCATCAATGCATGGTGTAAGAGTGGAAGATAGAAAATAACTTACAACCCCTAAAAACAAGGAAAAGGGCTCATAAATGACCATAAACACATAAATGTGAGGGAATATTTTCCCGAGGAGGGAACCTAGGAAAGAGGGGACCAATAAGGTGTGCAAAATATGCAATATTAACTCCATAGTCCATAATTATTGAGAATAGGGTTCGTTGTACAAGGTTTGGGTGACCAACATTATTGATCTCACCAAGTTGCAAATATGAATTGGAATGGAAACAATTAAGCCAAAAACAAGTTATAAGGTGTTAGAGAGATGTCCCCATCCCTACTCACTTTATGGAATCCATGGTCCCCCATACTCGTTTAGTTTCCTTTGCTGAGCCAGTTGTTTATTTAATTAATCATTAACAACATTCAAAGATAACAGAGATTCTAGTAATAACATTAACATTAATAATCATGCCAAAGTCCAAAGTCATGTTATCAAACATTAATAATAAGTCCTTAATTAAATTAATCGTCCAAAGGAGCATAATTCCACAATCATATAAAATATCGTAAGTTCATAATGCAAGAGAACATAAGTCACATGAAGGATCATAAGTCTAGGGCTTAACAACTAGGGTATTACATCCCCCTCCCCCTTAAACAATGAATCAACCTTGATACATATTACATACATGTTGCAAAATTTCAAAATAGATGAGGATATGCTTCCCTCATGGTATCCTCTAGCTCCCAAGTGGCATGCTCAGGACTGTAATGGGTCCATTGGACCTTTACTTGCCCGATTTCTTGATTCCGAAGCAGCTTGACCTTGCTACCCAAAATGGAAACATGTTGTAGCAGAAAAAACCCCTTCCGGTTCCACCTAGATCATAATCCATTCAGCCACATTATTAGTACAATGTTCATACATACATACATATATATATCAATAAAGAAAATAAAATCACTCTAATTACCTGGATCACATTCCAATCAATTACATGGTTAATATCAGGTATATACTTTTTCAATAAAGACACATGAAACATCTTATGTACTCTAATGCAAGTGGGTAGGACCAAATCATAAGCAACATGTCCTAATTTATCTAAGACCTCAAAAGGTCCATAGTATATGGCAGCTATCTTGGATAAATTTCCCAAGTTTAAGGAACTATTCTTGGGTCTGACTTTTAAAAACACATGATCCCCAACTTAAAACTATTTGGTGGTCTTGTTATGATATGCATAACTTTTCTTACTGTCTTGAGCTACCTTTAGATTTTTCTTTATCTTAACCATATTATCCTCCATATCCATTAATAATTTCGGTCCAATAATGGCTCTATCTGTTGGGTTATCCCAATGGATGGGAGTAATACACTTCCTTCCATACATGGCCTTGAAAGAACTCATCTTCAAAGAGGAATGATATCCATTATTATAATAAAATTCCACTAAGTGTAAATAATCTTCCCACTTAGATGGTTGATCCATCACATACATCCTTAACATATCTTCAATTACTTGGTTAACTCTTTATGTTTGTCCATCTGTGTGAGGGTGGTATGTTGTACTCGTGTTTAGACTTGTACCAAACCCCTCAAACAATCCTTTCCAAAAGTTAGAAGTAAATTTCGAATCTCTATCTAATACTATAGCTTTCAGAATACCATGCAATCCGACTACTTATTTCATGTAAATATTTGCAATATACGATGCAATCCGACTACCATGCAATGCTGCTTTGTGAGTTGTCTTTACTGGAATGAAGTGTGCTACCTTAGTTAACTTATCTACCAAAACCATGATCACATCATTTTGAAATCTCATCTTCGGTAACTCGCTGATGAAATCCATCGTCACTACATCCCATTTCCATTCTAGTATAGGAAATGTTTTCAACAATCTTCTTGGATGTCGATGCTCAACTTTAACTTTTTAACATTCCATGCACCTAACTATATATTCTGCAACATCATTCTTTATCCTTGGCCAATAGTATTGTTTCCTTACTGCTGCTACTATTTTATGATAACCTGAATGTCTAACATAAGGGACATCATGTGTTTCCTTCATAACCATCTTCCTTATATCTCCAACATTAGGCACATAAACTCTATCTATATGCATGAGTATCCCATTTTTTTTAAACTTATACTTATCAATTTTTTGTGGAATTTTATGTTGTTTAAACCCTTCTTTCACCTGTTGATAAAGTTCATCTGTAGCACTAGCTTTAATGATCTTATCCTTCAAATCTGATGTGCTAGTGTTGATAGTTTCTACATGCATCACATGTATATTCGTACTAAGCGCATCAAATACTTTATTTTCCTTACCTTTGATATGATTGATGTCAAATTCATATTCACATAATAACTCCATCCACCTCCTCCGTCTTACATTCAAATTAGGCCGCTCAAACAAGTATTTTAACCCATCATGGTCAGTTCTCAACTCAAACATTTTACCCATTAGATAATGTCTCCACATCTTCAAAACATGGATGATAGTTGCAAGATCTAAGTCATGGCTGGCATATTTATTCTCATGTTCCTTCATTAAATTTCTATATTCGTAACTGATCACATGTCCATCCTGCATTAATAATCCACTAATGCCTTGCTTGCATGAATCCGCGCATACAACAAAGTTTCCTTCAGGGTCCGCAATTTTTAGCATCGGTGCACTAGTAAGCATTTCCTTAAGTTTTTGAAAATTATCTTCACACTCAGAAGTCTAATCAAACTTTACACTTTTCTTTTGCAAAGATGTGATAGGATGAGCCAACTTCGAGAATCCTTCGATGAACCTTCGGTAGTATCCAACTAACCCCATGAAGGATTTTCCTTCTTATACATTCTTAACTGTTGGCCTTTCTATAATGGATCTTTTCTTCTCAAGACCTACTGTAACACCATCTTCAGATATGATATGCCCTAGGTACTGGATTCTTCCTTGATAAAAAGAACACTTGCTTAATTTGGCATAAAACTAATGTTCTCTAAGAACTTGCATTACTAGTCTTAGATGTTCTTCATGCTCTTCTTTTGTCTTTGAATAGATAAGGATGTCGTCCAAGAATACAATCACAAACTTATCTAAGTACTTTATGAAGACTCTATTCATTAAACACATGAATAATGTAGGTTTGTTTGTTAAAACAAAAGGTACTACTGTGAATTCATAGTGTCCATACCTTGTTCTGAATGTTGTCTTACTGATATCCTCATTCTTAATTCGAATTTGGTGGTATCCCGACCGCAAATCTATTTTTTAAAACACCTTGGATCCTCTCAATTGATTAAACAAGTCATCAATTCTTGGTAAGGGTTACTTGTTTCTATCGTTACTTTGTTCAATTGTCTATAATCTATGCAAAGTCTTAGAGTTCCATCTTTCTTCTTCACAAATAACACAGGAGCTTCCCAAGGTGAAACACTGGGCCTTATGTAACCTTTCTTTAGTATCTCCTCTAACTGCATTTGTAATTCCTTTAACTCTGGAGTACTCATTCTATAAGGTGCTTTATATGAAGGTATTGTTCTTGGCACCAAGTCGATAGAAAAATCAATGTCCCTCTTAGTAGGTATTCTTAGCGGTTCTTGAAATATATCTACAAAATTTTTTAGTATTGGATAATCCTGTAGCTCTGGTGCTTTTCATTCATTTGATTCTTCAACATGAATTTCATATAATTTGCATCCCTTTCTAAGACATTTCTTCAATTGTATAGTTGTGATCTACCTCAGGGATATGAGTCTAGGTATTCCTTTTATTGTCACTTGGTTCCCTTCTTCATCTAAACAAGTATAAGTTTTATTATGGAAATCCAAAACTGCATGGTGTACATCCAACCAATCCATGCCAATATTTACATCATATGACCCCAAGGGTATGATGTTTAAGTATTCAAAGGTTTTCATTCCATTCATTTCTAAAGGACACACTTTAACAAATTCAGTGATTTTTCTCTTGGCTCCCGTTGCTAACTATACTAGACTTCCTGTTTCAAGTTTAATTTTCGTCAAATGACTTTTCTCAACAAGATTAGGTGAAATGTAACTATTTCTAGTTCCCAAATCAATCAAAATAGTCATGGTTTTATTAGCGATATTACCCACTACTTTAATCATTCACGATTGGTGGTTAGCTTTCCTCCCATCTAGGGTTGTATAATCCTTTGAACACTTCCACCTACATCTCCAACATTTGAAGCCTCTTGAATGTTGTGAAGGTTATTTTTCTTGTGCGGACACTTACTTGAAAAGTGAAGGTTATTTTTCTTGCATGGGCACTTACCGACAAAGTGATTTTCCTTGAATATCAAACATTCCACAGGTGGTATTTTCCCTAAAGGCTCTTCCCTTGACTATCCTTGTTGGTAAGAATTACTGTTTCTGAAATTTGAAGGCTGGAAACCTTTCTTTCTCTGCTCTAGGCTTGTTCTTCTTCATATCCTTCCAATTCTTCTGATATGGGGCCTTGCTTTTATTTTATTCATATAAGTGTTTTTTCTTCCAGATGCCATCCTTAAGGTTCTTTGGTCCATCATACTGGATTTTATCTCTATAAGAATCAGGAAGGCCACTTAGGAACCTTTGAATATTTACCTTCTCATCTTTGCATAGCTTGTTAACACTAGAGATCATAATGTTTTTTCATGTTTCTTTTCTTAAGAAATATGTACATGATCCTAACCATGTGATTGTTTGGAACATGATCTAAGTGGAAAGTACCATTGCTCTAGAATCAATCCATCAAATAGGTAAAGGTGTAGCAGAAGCACTTTGATCCCAACGAGATTGCATGGGAGAGAGAGGATGCCCATTTTTATTTTTATTTTGAGGAAACACATAATATGATGTTATTCCAAGGAGGAGGGTATTGTAATACCCTCAATTTTTACCCTTGGAATGTATTAAATCATATTCTTTAAAATCATGTAAATATGCTAATATGGATTCCTAGTGCGGACCAAAAGGCTAAGTCCTGACTACTGAACGACTAGGCATGTATAGTGTAAATTTTTGGGTGGACCATGTGTTTGGCCTACCATGACAACTCCAAAGCTATGTGAATATCATGTTAAAAAATAATAAAATGGTCAAAGATGGTTGTGTAAAGAGAACTAGAGGGGCTATGATTCCACTAGAGGGGAAGAGGAAAGGGCGATTGGGGGAGATTAAATCCTTGGGAGGGGGTGATCCCCAGGATTTAAATCTTGTCATACATTTGAAACTATGTTCCTTAAATGATCCAATTACTTCCTTTTTGACTTATCAAATCCAATTAATATTAAATGCATGTGTGAAGTTGGTAGGGAAAGTTTTCTCATGTAGTTATGGAAGCATTGGACATATATACTCTTATGGAAATTGTAAGAGTCCTTCCCTCTATGGTTAGAAGTAATGTCAGTTGTATTTTCACCAATTCTCTATCTCCTTTGGATTCTACCACTCATTTTCCATTTATATGTTTACGCTTTGTAGAGTTTTTATGTTATTGTCTCCATAGTCGATAATTAAACTGAAAAATTAACCATAAAGTAATAATGTGAGGAGGAAATTACAGACATTAGAGGGAATGGGATGGTTTTAGGTTTGAATAGAGGTTGAGCAAGATAGGAAACTTTACCCATTTATTATTTTCTGCTCTAGGATGCTTGAGAAGCCGTAAATTATTTTTACAAGAGGTTCTCTAATAGCATACAACATGTTGGACTCTTTATGCACACTTTGGTAAGAACTACAAGGGTTGGATTTATTGAGGGAACTATAAAGTAGTGAAGGGGAATTCATTCCTTGTGTTGTGTGGGTAAATGGAAGAGATTTCCATGGCTAGGATGACTAAATGAGATTATTGTGTTTTCTTAATGGTGAGAAAATTGGCTAAGCAGAGAGAGAAGCTTGTAGGTGGGACTGAGAGAGAGAAGCTTGTAGGTGTTTCATTTTTCCTGGTGGCCTCATATCCCAACTTGGGGGTGGTATCTATCGTTGATACCTATAGTTAGGAGGAAAATTACTCTTACAAAGACAAATTTTTGGATCTTCTTTTTTTAAAAGATAAATGTTCTCTTTGTCTATGAATATGAAATGACTGTATTAATTACTTCCTGTGATAAATTAAATATGCTTCTTTATGCATGATGTGTGTGTGGATAGAGTTTTAATTATGTTGTGGTTTATATTCATGCAGTTGCACATGCATTTCTTAGATATGAATTCAAATAGTGGCTCATGGGGCGAAATTAGGAAACATGAAATTTGTAACTAAACCCTCATATGGTCAAAATAATCGATGGTTATGATATAGAAATTTCATGAGTATACATTAAACAAGCCCCAAAATTAGAGCATTTATCCAATACCTGGTAGTGAAAAATCATGCAATGATTGGGACTAAACTTAGGCCAAGAGGAAAGTCATCCTTGGGAGGGGGCGATCCCCAACCTTCAAAACTAGGGTTTACATCTAAAATAATAGATTCCAATCCATCATTCCCTTGTTTAAGATGGGATGGTTTCTTAGCTTCAAACTACATCATAGGAAACATGTCAATGTTCAACAAGAATGTGCATTCCAACTAAGTCATTGATATTTATGCTCCTAATCCAAATGACCAATGTGATGCCTTGAGTACTAAAAGTATAGTGGGATTGAATAGAACTAGCAAGGGTATTTGTAAGGGGATCCCTGCTCATTATAAATGGAGTAACACCCCAGTAACTAGTCATACAACACAAATGGTCAAGCTTGAATTACACCTTCAATAACTATGGTGAAATCATTAAAACAATTGAATCCCTTAGCATGCATAAGAACCTTAGATAAACATTCATTTCTTTATTACAATATAAAAAACTCAATATTAATACAAAGAACTTGTTAATTTGATTTAAATTTAACGACCCAAGAAATATTTTCACGTAAGAGGATTGCTTTCTAGGAGATCTAGGAGGAGATCATTTTACTACATGATACATAATCTTAACTTCAAGTTGACTGAGAAAAGTCACAAAACTATAACACAAGATTAAGGATTTCATTATTTCCATTAAAGGGGCGCTTGATTCAAGAAATTCCCAATTATTACAACATATGGCCAAGGTAAATATCTCCCATACTAAAAAACCAAACAAATATTTCCTTCTCATACTCAATTAAAGACTTCCATAATGAAATTATTTGAAAAAAACAAATCCTTTCCTTGGCCTTGAAGTGCCAAATATTTTTAAGCTTGATATGAATCCTTCGATTTGGATAGAGCTAGTTACACCCCCCGATATGTTTGTACTTGTTAAAGGCATTGGACTTGTTCCACCACTAATCCCTCCACAAATCCAAGGGGGATGCAACCCGATTTTGATTAAGACAATATTTTGAATAAGGCTTTCGATCTTTCTAAGGTTACCATGTGGGAGTGGTAAGGTTGGGATTCACTTTCATAAAAGACAACTCTTATAATATTTAGCATGGAAATTGAATGAACAAATCAATAATATTGTATATGTTTTTTGAACAAGTGTTTGGTTGAGAACTAATTAGACTTTACTAAAGGCCTATTACCATGAAGGGCCACAAGGCACTGCCTTAAATTAACCTTGATATGAGATAGTTTCATGTCCATTTGAGCCAAAACATGATAGATTCTCAATCTTTACATGTGCTCTTAGCTACAAATTAAACATGTGTGCAATATCTACATAAGAAGGGGTAACAAGTAGAGTTTAGATATTGAGTTTTTTCTAGTCTCTGATGCCAAGAGGAGCACCCTTAACAATGAAGTTTCAAAGAATAATTTTCCAATCCATTACTGTTGATAGATTGAACGATCCACTTTGCACAAAAGACACATGTCTATATGGATATGTGGATGATATCAAGACCACCTAATCTCTAGACATGGATTAAAGGCTCTAATTTACATGGTGGAAGCCCATTTTACCTCAACCCTTAACTAAAAGGAAGTTTTTGAGAAACTTTTATAATATTGCATAAGTTCTCTAAGATATAACCCATCATTAGGGTATTATACATGGGTCCATCCTATCACTTTAGTAAATATATGATATTCAACAACAAAAAACAACGACCTTATATCCACTTCTCAACATTTCTTCAATCCTCTAAATCACCTTCTCTTTAAGGTCCTTGGGGAATCTTGGAAGGAAAAGGAAACCCAAAAAACTTAAAGTTTTCACCTAGCTAAGTAGCTCAGTTATCCAATCAAGCATGAGACTCTAACTCTAATGATAACAATATGTTTTCTCCTTCTTTATATTAGAACCAAAAGCCCCACAAAATATGTGAATACAATCTAAAGTATTATCCAAATAACATGTATCACCTAATGGAATTGGAAGGGAATCATTGAAAAGGTGTGCACTTCTCATCTACCTATCCCTACTCTCTAGCATATAATAAGCCTAATCAAGCATTGAACCATATCAGTATGAATATGATGGCCAAGGATTTCAACTACAATCACATAAAAGGTTAGGGAAAGGAATTGACTTGAACAAACCAAAATCATCATATTTAACTTGATTAATAGTTAGAAATGTCAATGCATCCATGAAAAAGTTTTAGTTACATATATAAAATGATTACTAAAGCCTAGGGTCTTATGCATAACCAAAATGAAGGTTCTCTCCACCATATTGTAGGCCTTTATAAAATCAATATTCATGAACAAAGCATCAATGCCTATACATTTGGTGTATTTCATCCCTTCCCAAACAAAAATTAAATTATTGAGGATGAAACTTCCTCATATGAAGCCATTGTTCCATGGTCGAATGGTTGGAAGGAGGATATCCTAATTCTCAAGGAAAATGCTCTGTCATGGTTCTTATACGAGACCTCAAGGAGAGTGATGTGCTTTTAGCTAGAGTTATGTCCAATTTCACCAAGATTGGATTGGACCTAATAAATCCTGTGTTGGAAAACTCTCCAAAATACTACTTATCAAGAGCTTGTATGTGGACTTTGAGGAGGCCAGGTCCAATGAAGTCCCACGTGATTGTGTAAAACTTACATGGAAATCCATTCAATCCTAGTGACTTGTCCTCTACCATCTCCTTTAATGCAAGAATGACTCCTTGTTGTGGCAACAACAATTTACCCTTATTTTCTTGACCTTGGAAGAGAAAAGCACCTCTTTGTACTAAATATTTGGTTTTTGAGTGTGACCTAGATTGATTTGTAAAATGATGAATAAAATGAATGAAGTATCGTTGCTTTAATATTGATCAATATATTCACATTGATCTTCATTGATGTTACCATTATCCTCAAAGGAATTATTTGGACTGTTTGATTTAGTTCTTTTCCATTTAACTAGCAACTTGATTTGACATAAGCGATTAAGTGTTCTAAATGTCAGTTTTAAGGTCCTTTATGTTACTCCCGAGCCTCATCTGCTCAGTTCCCAATCATCATATCCCAATTTTTTCCTCATGACCTTTCCATGCCAAGTTGAGAACTGCATGGAGATAGTCAAGCTAGGATAAGCTACTCTATTCTGGTCTAGGTCATGATATGAATATTGAACTATTTTATCGATCACATAGTTGGAATTTTTTTCATACTAATCCTTGAAGCCTTGCATGATCAAATCAATTCATGGTGCAACTTCATTCATGCTGCATTTGGTGGGTCTCATGAGCCATAAGAATCCTCCTTGTATGTCATGCCATAAGTGCTTTTGTCTCATGTTGAGACTCTCTCTCTCTCTTAGCTCATACCATATTTATACAACATTTATATATTGTTCACTGGTTGACCTCGAGCCAATTTCAAAAACAACTCGATCTTTCACTTACTGGAAAGCATGAGGTGCACTAGGTGATCAATTGGCCTAATTCGAAGATTAAAATATTTCAACTGGTGATGGCTAGTGTCAATACTTTCTAATGTACTGAAAGGCCATATGACGCAGATAGAAAGGAAGTAGACGAAATTGAACGTGCCATTTGTAAGAACGAGGCCTTGATTTTCATTAAAAATGATTTTGCACATAATTTTGGGTGTCAATGAAAGTTAAATCTTGGTCAACTAACACAACCATCTTTGATGAGATCATCATTAAAAATCCAACGCAACTCGCGAAATTTAATACGAGTCTCGTAAGTTCCAAAAAACCATTGATGATTTCATATGAAACCTGAACATTAGTCCACATCACTAACCCCTTCATGAAGAATGTTACCATGTGGATGTTGTCCAAGTCTGTAATAAGTTTTCAATATCCAATATCTATTAGAAAGTCCCTTGCTCCGAAGGAGCAAGATGCTCAATGATTTTTGAATCCTCAACGAAATGGAATGCAAGATATCGAGATGGAAGCTAACATAGCAATGGCATAACGGTCCTTTCACCACTCCCCCCTTGCACTGGTTAAAATTTTAAACGCAAGTCCAAGAGGTTAAAGAGATATCATATCACCATGCCTTATTTATTTTAAACATTAAAACTATTGAAGTTCATTGATTTTTAATAAAAATTTAAAAAAGAGAAAATATATATAATAAATAAAACCCCAAAAATTAAATAGGACTTATAAAGTGTTGTGAAAAATACTGCACAAAGGTGAATCCTTCCCACTTGGTGAGGGGCAAAGCCTTGTAGGTTGCAATAATGATTTAGTATTAGGTTCCCCTTTGTGGTGGGGGAGTGCTCCAAGTGATTCTGCAAGTGGTTGTTAGTGAAATAAAACAAAACAAAGAAAAAAAATTAAACAAAGAGAAAAGGGGTAGGAATGCAAGCTCCAACAACCAATAGATTCCAAACCACTTCATGTATTGCCCAATGGTTAAGCATGTACAACACCTTGGAGATGTGAGCTCCAAATGGAGGAAAAAAATCCCTCTAAGGGAGGTAAATTTATCCCACACTAGATGTCAAACGTATTGAACAACAAATGAGAAGCACACTTACCCCTTCGAGGAAGGTGGCAAGGGAGCTTGATAAATGCTAAAAAAGAGGTAAGAGGTGAGCTATGAGGGAGCTCTCAAACAATTCCAGCAATATAACCTTTCTCTGGTTTCTTCCTACAAAGAGCATTCCCATGGATTCCTTTGATAGGTCAATAGGTTTCTAATAAATAACAAGATCCAAATGTGAACCCAATTATCCATGATATATATCTAAAGTACACAAAGGGGGGTCATTCAATGAACCCTGAGCGTGTTAGGAGACAATATTTGAATTCTTAGAGGTAATGGAACTTTCACGAGTCTTTAATGTGTCATTGGTGGGTGAGATCCCACCGTTTGTGTTAGTTGAACAAATCTCGAAGGAAAATCTACACTGGTCGCACGGTAGTTGAACTGGTAATACATGTGATAGTGCATATAAACAAACAATTGGTTGCACAATAATGTATTTTGATTGCTTTTGGGTATTTTTGGATTCATGATGCTTCTTGTATCTTGTGAGGATGTCTTCGGTGGGATGCACGATATATCTTGATGACACATTACCGTGTGAATTACAAAAATGTTGTATGTGTGCAATATTTAAGTGTTATTAGATTCCCTTTGATTTATGATGTTTAGATGTTATTGTAGAGCCAATAATGCATCGTCATTTATTTTGTGTTCTCTATTTGGTTCTTGAAATAATTTGAAGCATGTGTGGATGAACAGTTCCTCTATGGGGGAAGGTTCTTGGTGAAGCAACAACAAAGAATATTGTTTTATAAAAATGAGGTAGGCATACCCATCCTCATGCAGTTCTACAAAAGCGACTACAAAATGAAGATACCAAAGGGTCAACTCATAAAACTGTTGGGACATGGATGAAGGAGGATTCAATCCATGTGAGAGTACATGAACTTGGAAAGGATGTCACCGATGCAAAAGATGCGGAATTTCTGAAAAATTGGGAGAAGCCCATAGGGGTGGGGGACCAACATACTGGTGAAGTGACATAAGGGGGGACGTAACTGTACCAGATGTTATGCTACCATGATTTGCAAATGTGAACATTGCTACCTTCAAAATGTATGACTCCCCTTGATGCGATAGATGTGTTGAGGTTGATCATAGGGGAGACCACTAAGTTAGGGAGAACTAATAACTCTCCCTACTTAGTTCAAGGAGGTTCCTTATATTTATTTGAAAGGGATCCCATGGTACCACTGTGACCACTTAAACTCTCATAATATGAGGATTTGATGTCGACAAGAATAAAGAACCTAATAATACGAGGGTCTTATCCTACGAACCAAGATCATATTGTAGCCAGCTGTGAGACTGATTGACCTGACACAAGGTTGATTGATAAGAGTGGTGCTCATAACTTCCTTTGCTCGATGTAAAATTAGGGAGTAACTAACGACAACATTATTCAATGTATACGAACAAAGTGTAACAAAGGGAGACAAATTGCAGGTGAAGTGGTTGTTGGAGACATAGTATTTAGAGAGTGGTGACCGAAAAAAGGAACAATGCTGGGGATAGGGAGACTCAACAACAAGTTACCTTCCTGTCGAAGCTGCATTTTTAGTAAGCCAATTACCATGGGAAACTTGCGTTCCTGGACATTGATTTTAGGTAGAAAATTTCATAGAGTTGGGATCTTCTGTTAATAAGGGTAAATCTCACTTTTTTGCTACAAGATTTTTTTTCTCCACATCCCTCATACCAATCATAGAGCCAGGTCTATAGTGTCTTGTGAAACTCTTCCTAGAGAAGGAATCATCAATCATCACTCTGCTCTGCTTATATAATTGTTGGACATAATAATATCACTCCATAAAATGGTAAGGTTTTTGGAATTTATGCTTTCTAAACCGTCCTTACATATAAATAAATAAGATAATAAATTCAGTCTTTTGGTTTGAGTGTAGAATCACTAGTATCCAAGAGGGAAGCTTCCTTATTTCATTTCCTTAATGCGTGATATTAATTTTGAAAGTGCGTTTCAAATAAGTGAGAAAAAATTGAGTGTCATACCCTCCTTTTTAATATCCCCTTGTCGTTGGATGTTGGGATATAGTCCGTCATGCATCCTGACAGATATAATTACCTTGGCATCGTTAGAGCAATTAGTGCAGCTCCTTTTAAGGCTTGGACGGAGTTGGACTTCAATTTTTCTAAATTGACATGTATTCTAGTTGTTTACCAATCAATCTAACAACTGAAGAATCCCTCCCCGCTGCCAAACATGTCGAAAGAGTGAACACGTTCAAGCCATGAAAAATATCTCCAAATACCAATGTGAACAAGTGTTTTATTTTTATAAAGATGAAGCTATAATTTATATTAAAGAAACGCATAAAATACATAGTGTACAAAAATAACCTACTAGTTACAGGCACCCCCTAAGGGAAACAAAGAAGCTTGTAAGTAGAGCTGAGAAATGGTGGAGATTTGAAATATTGAAAAGTAGTTGTCTATAGGAAAGGAGAAAAAAGGATGTAATTGTCGGCATTAACAAAACAAAGTTCAGAGGCTGATAAAAAAGGTTCTTATCTTGAATATTGAGAACATGACAAAATTTCTCTCTATTACCGGACAGAGGAAAGGAGATGGTGTTCAGACTTTTTAATTGCTTAGATTATATTCTAAAACAATTTACAATGGTAGGATCACTAAAAGAACAATGAGTATAGTCACACAATAGAACACAAATATTTATCCTGGTAAACCCTTGTGGGGGAGAAAACCCAACAAAAATTCCTCAGTATAAATCTCAACCAAAACAATGTAAACCCCCAATACAACTTCTCCTCTCTCTTTCTGGCGCACTTCTTCTTCTCCCTTTTGCAAACTTGCTTAAGGGAAGTGAGTACAAATGAAGGAGGAGAATCCCTATTTATATTTGACTCTTGACTTGACCTAAACCCTCAGTGGGCTGACTTGTCTAACTGACAGGCCCGACTTGACTAGTAAGACAAAAAATAATATTTATCATAATGACTCAAGGATACTATTTACCTAACTTAAATCTAGATGTTTAAATTGATTCTTTCATTAACTCTTACATGACCAATTAAATCAATGAAATCTCCTAAAAAAGGAATACAATTAGTACAACTAGAATATCTTCCGAAGTTACAATATTTTAACACTCCCTCTTAACTAGGAAGGTATTCTATACCAGAAACAACCACGACCACCACTGTACATCTGGTTGGAGAGTCTCTATATGTCATAGGAAGTTTTGGAACAACATCATGCATATTCATCATCAATCTCAGTTTGAGAATGTTGGATCGTCTTCAGCAACTTCTTCTGCAATATCAGTAAGTGGATACCGAATCTTCTTCTACATCATCGGTATGTGGATACTGAATTTTCTTCTGTAATATCAGTGTGTGGATACTAAATCTTCTTTTGCAACATTAGTATGTGGATACTAAATCTTTTTCTATATCATCGGTATGTGGATACTGAATCTTCTTTTTCAATATCAGTATGTGGATACTGAATCTTCTTCTGTAACATCAGTATGTGGATACTAAATCTTCTTTTGCAACATGAGTATGTAGATACTAAATATTCTTTTGAAACATCGGTATGTCGATACTGATCAATCTTCTTCTGCAACATCGGTATGTAAATATCTAATCGTCTTCTGCCATATCAGCATGTAAATACTGAAGCATCTACCCGCAACATCAGTATATGGATACTGAATTATCCTATGCAATATTAGTAATAGAATATTGAATCATCTTCTTCCATATGAGTAAGTAAATACTAAAGTAACAACATTAACATCATTATCATGTTAGTTCTAAAACTTCATCATCAACAAATAAATGTTAGATCATTATTTGTAAAATCAGTAAAGAAATACTGAAACCACCTCATCAGTCATAAGTATGATAGTACTAAACCTGCTGCATCAACATTAGTATGAAAATACTGAAATTGCCTCATCGTCAACAGTATGAGAATATTGAATATATTGCATCAATCATCAGTATAAAAATACTGAAACTACCTCATCAACATCGGTATTAGAATACTGAATCCGCCTCATCAGTATGAGAATATTGAACATACCTCATCAACATCAGTATGAAAATACTGAACTTGCCTCATCAACATCAGTATGAAAATACTAAACCTACCTCATCAACATTGGTATGAGAATATTGAACTTTCCTCATTGGTATAGGAATACTAAAACCACCTCTTTCCCTTTGACCTTCTGGAGTAGCATCACAGTGGGTTCTCTGGTAGATCCATTCAGGCGTTTGTCTGACTTACTAACCCTTTCATGCCAACAATCCTAGTCAGACAGATGGATCTCCTTGTAGACCAAACAAGCCTTGTATGGCTTACTAACCCTTTTGGGACAAATAAGCCTATCCAGACATACTAATCTCCCTTGGATCAACAGTCCTTGTTTGACTTACTAACCCTTTCCGCCAACAAGCCTAGCCAGGCATACCCTACTCGAGACTGAGCTACCACACCACTACAATAAAAAACCTTCTACCTCTTCTTCACTCCCTCTTTCGAGGGAGGTCATTTTGAACTACACCAAGCTTGTCTCGAAAGTATTCAAACTTTACACGAGATAGAGTATTAGTCAATATATTTCCCTCGTGTTCCTCTGTAGGACCTACTTTAGCTTTACAACTCCCTTGTGTTCCTCTAATTTCGATATGTTTTGACTTATCATGAAACACCGGCTTTTCCGTCATCCTAATACAACTATGATTATCGCAATGCATATCAGTCACATCCACCTCTGTATCAAATAATCCTACCAACATTTTGCAAATCCATACTGCTTTGCTACAAGTTGAACATGTTTCAGTGTATTCAACTTCTGCCGTGCTTAGTGCAATACTAGATTGCTTTATGTTGAACCATGAGATCATGTCTGTTCCCAAACTAAAACAATTTCCTGAAGTGCTATTTCTACCTTCGACACTTCCTACCCAATCTTAATCTGTAAATCCATGTAATATGATCTTGCCATTTGATGCATATCCAAGACCATAATCTAAAGTCCCATTTAGGTACCTCATCACATGTTTTGCTCCTACTAGGTGAATATTTATGGGATTCACCATATACTAACTCAGAGTGTTTACATCAAAACATATATCTGAACTTGTATTGGTTAAATACATTAGAGAACCAATAATATGTCTGTATAAGGTGACATCTACTATCTCCGAAGAGTCATCATTCAATAGCTTCAAGTTTGTTGTCATCGGAGTAGTCATAGGCTTGCAATCCATCATCCCAAATCTCTTTAAGATCCCTACTGCATATTTCCATTGGTTTAGGAAGATCTCATATGCAAATTGCCATACTTCAAGACCTATAAAGTAGTGCATCATTCCAAGGTCTTTCATTTCATATTCTACATCGAGCTTCTTCTTGCATTCATTTATGGGCTTGTTTTCACTCATTAGAAATAAATCATATACATATAGTAGTAATATCATAAGCTCATCGTCCTCAACCTTATAGTAGAGGTTGGAATCTGCTTTACTGTTGGCAAAGCCCAAAATCATCAGGAAACCATCAATTCTTCCATATTATGCTCTGGGTGCTTGATTCATCCCATATAACGCCTTCTTAAGTCTGCATACATGAGTTTTCTGATTATCTGTCTCAAAACATTGAGTTTGTTCAATGTATACTTCTTCTATTACTCCATTTAGGAAGGTTTTATTTAAATCCATCTGATGTAACATCCACTTCATCTTGTATGCCAAGGCAAGGATGGTTCTAATTGAGGTGTACCTTGCTACTGGTGCAAAGGTCTCCTCATAGCCGATTCCTTCCTTATGAGAGAATTCGCGAACTATAAATATTTCATTGTACTTCTCTATACTGTTGTCTATTGAATGCATTGTTGTGTAGATCCATTTCAAGGATACTACTGACTTGTTCTTTGGTCTTGGTACTACTTCCCATACATCATTCTTTATAATGGATTGGTATTCCTCGACCATGGCGTCTACCCATTCCTTCTACTTTATTGCTTATTCAAAGCATGTAGTTTCTTTGTCAACGAGATTGCACATCAAAGCTACATATTTGGGGTATGGCTTTGGCTTCTTTCTTTCTTTGATGGTTCCTTCTGGGACATCATGTATTTCTGCTTCTTTAATTACTGCTTGTGCCCAAGCATGCCTTTTTTTTAGATCCTCTCACTAGGCAATTCTTCAGGTCTCTGAGGTTCTGTCGCGTCATGGTCCTTAGGTATCTGTTCTTCCTCCTCATTTTTGGCTGGTTTAGAAACTTCTGCAGCTCAAGGATTTTCATGCTCCTCTTTGACTTCCTTGTCTTTCCTAGATTTTCTAAAAGTTGTATATTTGTCAAAAGTAACATTTCTTCTTAGCTCAATTTGACGATATACCAGGATATATATTCGGTAATCTTTTGATTGCTCACTGTATCCTACAAACAATCCCTTCTTTCCTGAAGGATCCAACTTTGATCTTTTCTCTTTGGGAATGTGTATGTATACAGACAACCAAATATTTTTAGGTGACCGACTTTATTATTTTCTCCAGTAAACACCTCTTCTAGAGCCTTATTCCCAAGGGCACTATGGGAGATTATATTATGCACACATATATTGTTGTTTTAGCTTCTTCTACCCACATGTACATAGGTAGATTTTAATCATGGATAATTGCTTTTACAACTTCCATGATAGATCTATTCTTCCTTTCTGCCACACCATTTTGTTGTGGATTATAGGGAATGGTGATCTTGCTCTTAATCCCAGCTTCTTTGTAGTACTCATTGAATTCACCTGATGTGAATTCTCCTCCATTATCTTATCTTAATATCTTGATCCTCTTTTCAGAGATGTTTTCTACAAGATTCTTAAATTCCTTGAACTTCTCAAATACTTCATCCTTCTTCTTTAAGAAATAGATCCAAGTTTTGTGTGAGTAGTCATCAATGAAGGAAGCATAGTAAACATACCCACTTAATGAATTAGTTTGCGTTGGTCCACATACATCTGAGTGGACAATGTCTAGAATCCCTTTTTCTTTTATGTTACTGCTTGGATAAGGATTCTTGGTATTCTTTCCTTATGCACATCCTTTGCACACTCCTTCATGATTTACCTGAATCTCTGACAAACCTACCACCACCTTGCTCACAATTGGTAATTATTTTTATGTACATGATAAAGTGTTCAATGCCATAACTCACATGGTATTATGTTTCTAGTCATCAACGTTGAGTGTACATGTCCCTTTAATATGTAGAGTCCTCCTTCTTCAAATCCAATCACTACTGGATCATATGTAGTTTTTCCTTTTGTCCACATGAGGAATTCACCATCTACAAAGGAAACTCTAAAAACTTTCTTATCTAAGGTTGATATAGAAAGGAGATTCTTCTTTAGTCCTAGGACATACATGACATCCTTCATCTTCATGGACTTTCCTGAGACCATCTTATAAGGGGATTCTCTCATCCCTTTGATGAGATACTTGTAATCATCTCCAAGCATTACTTTGTGCGGGGAATCCTTTTTTTCAAGACAAGAGAGTGAATCCTTGTAACCTTCCATGTGCTTGGAGGCACCACTATCTACTAGACAAATATCATTACCAGGTGAGACTGAACATGTGAGTGCCAAATTAAAACATATTCTTCAAAAGAATCTTCATCTTCTTTACTTAGTTCTTCTTCTTCTTGATCATTGTCTTCAGCTGCATGGTCTTGGAATATTTTGTTCTTATTATTGATTTGTATTGCCTAGTAGGGGGCAATTTATGGAGATGTGTCCCATATTGTGACAAGTGAAGAATTCATAACCTGAGAAGTCTTTCTTGAACTTCTTATTCTTCTTAAACCCTTGAACATTCATGGGAGGGTGATCATAACTCTTCCTCTTGATCTTTCCTTTGGTATGGACTGCCAAGGATTGATCTTCACTTTCATTTAGTTTCTCTTCTCTCATTGCTATTCTTTCTTCTTCTTGAACGCATTCTTCCCATAACTTTCAGAACTTGGTTAGCTTTCTTTTGGAGCATATTCTTCGAATAAAAGATTCCCAAACTCTTAGAAGACCATCCAGGGTGGTCATTATGCATCTTCTATCATGTCACCAATAGCTTCTAGTTGCTCCTTGATTTGGGATATTCTTGTGAAGTATGAGTGCAATGTTTATGACTTTTGAGCCTTCATGCCTTTGAGCTGATTTCTCAAAGTCATCTTCATGTTGATATTTCTTCCTTAATAGGTTAGATAGGGCATCAAACATTTCCTTTGGTGTTCTCCTTCAATATACTTGAGAGATCAAGTTATCTTTGATGGAGTCAACTATGATTCTTTTAGCCTTGATCATATTCTTCTTGTGCTTGGCCTTAGCTTCATCTCTTTCTCATTATGCAACTTCCTCCTTTATGAATCCTTCTAGGTCATTCTCTTCTAGGATGAGCATGATCCAGTACCTCCATGCTCTGAATTTCTCATCACCCTCAAGATTCTCATCCAGCTTGGCATTGTTTGTCATCTTTAACAGAATGAGAACCTCAAATGGAAATAGAAGAGACATACTTACTTGGATAAGACTGCTCCTGTCTGACCTTCTTCAAGATGACTTAGGGTTTGATAGAAAAACCCTAATTTTCCATTTGGAATCACTTGTAGGGCTGAGTGGTGGAAAAGATGTGCCTCCCCAAGGAGAGATAGACATTATCTTTCTTTTTCTGAGATTGATTATGGAACCTCAAGACAATTGAAGCACTAGTTCTCCCTGGCAGCAGTGTCGTGCCCAAAAATGAAACTTCTTGGAATTCAGTTTTGTTTTCAGAAAGAGATGATCCCTCCTTGGGAGAGTTGAGCAAACCTTCTTTTTTGGTTGATCTATCGAGGGAATTGTTCGGAAGAATAAACCCTAGTTGTACAAAGTCTCCTTTCAGGGTGGCTCTAATACCATGTTAATATCTCTTACTTGCTTAGATGATATTCTAAAACAATTTACAATGGTAGGATTACTGAAAGAAGAGCAAGTACAGTCACACAAGAGAACACAAAGATTTATCCTAGGAAAACCTCATGGGGGAGAAAACCCAACAAAACTTCCTCAGTATAGAACTCAACCAAAATAGTGTAAAACCCCAAGACAAACTCTCCTCTCTCTTTCTGGCGCACTTCTTCTTCTCCCTCTTGTAAACTTGCTTGAGTGAAGTGAGTACAAATGAATGAGGTGCCTCCCTATTTATATTTGACTCTTGACTTGACCTAAGCCCTAAATGGGCCGACTTGTCTAACCGACATGGACAACTTGACTAGTAAGACACAAAAAATAATATTTATTATAATGACTCAAGGGTACTATTGACCCGACTTACATTAGAAGGTTTGCATTGATTCTTTCAATGACTCTTACATGACCAATTACATCAGTGACATCTCCGGAAGAAGGTATACAATTAGTGCAACTAGAATATCTTTTGAAGTTACAATATTTTAACAGATGGATCTAAAGCCATCAAACAAAACCAAACTAAACCGAGCCATTGAAGAAAAAGGAGTAGAGGGGCCCGAGGACAACTTACTTGTGAGATGGGCCAACAAGATCATCCTGCTCATCGTCGAGGATGATGAGCCGATAGCGCTCAGGGTTCATTTTCTTCTGAATCGGGATGACATATTCCTCATCAACTTTGGTGACCTTAAATTGTAGCCCATGATTTTGGCAATGAGGTCCTGCTTGGCCTCAATATTTTTTTATCTAGGAAGGGAACTTCTCTAGATTCTTTAGTCTTTCGATTATTTCCTCCAGTTTGTTGTTCATCTGATTTGTAGAGCCTCGTGCATCTTCTATGGCCTTGGCCATGAGAGTTTTCATGGTCCAGTAAAGATCAAGGGAATAGTTGAAGAGATTCATGTGACTGTGAGAGTGGTCAAAGTCAATGATCAGTCGAAAAATGCTTCCATTTTGTTCTGGTCTTCAATGTTACATTTGGAAGTACGAACAACGACTTCCATATTCTTAAGGTTAGTTTGCACCTTCTTCACAATATTTTGCCTATAGAAATTGGCACCTATGGAAATCACTTTTGATGTCATGGGACTTGTCTATGCCATAGGTTTCCACACCATGCTTGAGGATGTGTTTGGTTGGCAGATTGTACTGATGGTGAGAGGTGCAATCCTCTTTCTCAATCATCATGTAGTCGTCTTCATCAGAGGTCCATGACTCAATAGGTCCATCCATTGAGGAATACATGCGGCGCAGATGGGGCAAGGAGGTTGAGGGGTTGTAGGAAAGGAGAGCGAAAGGTTAGTAGTGGAGAATCCAGGAAGCGAAAGAGAAAGGAGTAGAGGGGGGAGGAAGGAAATAAGTAGGAGAGAAAGAGGCAAGTCATCATGAGGATGATGTGAACAACAATGTCAGAGGATGTGAACAACACATTTGCAAATGCATACTTTTCATCTACAATAGTGTGAACAACAACACTTATCTACACAGATTCAGAACAAGTAAGGGCTTGTACATCCATATGAATTCAAATAAGTTTATCTACAATAGTGTGAACAACACTTATCTACACAGATTTAGAACAAGTAAGGGCTTGTACATCCATATGAATTCAAATAAGTTTATCTACAATAGTGTGAACAACAACACTTATCTACACAGATTCAGAACAGAACAGGTAAGGGCTTGTACATCCATATGAATTCAAATAAGTTTAATTTCAATTGCAGAATAAAATAGATTATAGTGATCAAATAGTCTTTCCGAACAGGTTAAGATAGGTTTGAATTGGTTATCATAAGGAGACCCTAGCTTCTAGAGAATTATTTGCAGTGCTTTCAGTAGTAGCGGTGGTTCCATATATAGTTCTGGAATATTCAATTGTATAGATTGCTTCAACAACATCAAATACCAACTGAATACCAGATAACAGGTACCTGCAATAAGAAGCAGAGAGTGGTGTTAATGAACAGTGTTCTCTCAACTCCAACGTAAGTGCTACTTACATTTCCCAGGTTTCACACAAATACATCCAAATTAGTCAGAAATTCGTAGTAGTTGAGATATGGGTATGTCTATCTCTCTGTAATTATTGTATCGATGGAATTTGCACCAGCAGCAACAATCCTTCCTCCAACAAATCAATGCTTTAGCAAACTACAACAGTTAGACCAATGGGCAGCTGGTTAGATTATAAGGAAGACTCAACTCTCGATTCTGTAGAGGATGTAGCTTACCCATGTACCTCTGCTAGATTCAATTTGAGCATACTGCATCTCTACTCAGGATAAGGCCGTACGCATCTGGTATATCAGCCACCACGATATTAATGACCTGGCATACTTTATCATTTGAGGCCAGATGGACTAGGACATCTTCCATCTCACCAATTACCTTCACATCTGTCCTGTCCAACTGAACTACTCTCCATGGGGATGGCTTAGGCTGCCCATTGATTCTTTTACAGACAGATATCGGCATGACATTAACAGTTGCCCCTGAATCTACCAAGCAATTATGTACGTTGTAGTTAAAGATTTCAAAAGTAAGGAGGAAAGGTGGATGCTTGTGCTTGGACTTACCTCCACTGCTGGTCTCTCCAATCTCTTCTTCTTCTTCTGGTTGATTGTTAGTGGGCGTCTTCTCATCTGATGCTTCAAGGGCTCTCAACAGCCTTTCCTTTTGTTGTGGCACTTTGCACATTTCGAATAGTGGAACATTCGCCTTTATCTTCTTTAAATCCTCCACAATGTCATAATCCATCTGTTGTTCCGTGGGATGAGGCCTATCAGCATTCTCCTTATCTTCATTTGGCTTGGCCGTTGTATCATTCTGTCTAGGATTTTGGCTGGTAATAGTGAACTCTGGAATTTTATCAGCCAAATATTTGTCTTGAAATCTCTTCTTAACATTTCTCTGCAGCCTCTTAATCTTTGGGAGTATAAGACTGTCTTCCTTAGCCGTCCCTTGGCTCCTCGTGGCTACGTTGGTTTCCATAACGTCTTTGTACGCCTGAGTCATTTCTTCTTCAGCATCAAACAACGAGACATAATTCCATAAAGCCATGGTTTCCTCTTCCTGCTCTTTAGTAGAAGTGGAAACAGAAGTATCTTTTCTTTCTTCTTCTCCCTCTTCTGTTAATCTAGAATCTAACAGTTGATTCATGACCAACGTCATCGAATTAATCCATTGAGGACAATTCTTTTCAGAGTGTGGCTGTTGGTGGAAAGTGCAAAAATTGTCCAAGCCTACCTCTGTTAAATTCATAGATGCAGCATTGTGAGGAGGAGGTTGAGACTGATGGTTATCCTCTCTTTTCTTATAATATGGCTTATAAAAATTTTGTGCTTCCTTTTCTTTCTCCATATCTATGATTTTGTTGGAAAGTTTTTGCATCATTTTGTCCATGTTTTCCAAATATGGAGACTTTTCTTCCTTAGGCTTAGTAAACAATAAGGTTTTTCTTCCGGTACCTTTCTCTCCAGATTGTTCTGGATAGTCTTCAATGCTCTCTCTTTCATCTTCCACCACTTCTGCTTCTTCATAGGTTTCTGTCAAAGTAGGCTTGGCCCTTCCTTTGGCAAACATGGCCAAATCAGGGCCTAAAGCTGAAGTATAGTATTCAATAAGAACTTTGTCTGAGGGCTTATCTGTTTCAGAGAAGTTCTTGAGATATGCTGCAAACCTTTGATTCAAACTGTGCACTTTTTCTTTTCTTTCTTTCTTCAACGCGCACAGCCCTTTCATGAGAGCTGCATGAGTTTTCTGAGTTGCATACTTACTTCTGAAAATTCTTTCAAAGGTATCCCAATCAGGGATAGAGTTAGCAGGAAATCCAAAGTACCATGACGTTGCAGCTCCTTTAAGGGTATGTGGGAACAGTCTGCAGACTACATCTTCATGCTCCCCAGCCCTCAATCCTTCTATTGCCAAGTAAAAACTCTGCAGATGATAATCTACTAGTATCTTCTCATTGGGGTCAAATTTAGGCAGCAACTTCTCAAAGGATTGAGGCAAATCATGTAACGGAGGGGTCAGGTTTAAGGGTGATCTGGTTCTCCATGCAGGTGGCGGATTTGGCGGGTTAGGTGGTTGGTTTGCATTTACGCCAGCCATGAGTCTGGGTGGAGAGTGAGGAGGTGAACCAACGGGAGTGTGAGCAGGAGAACTATGAGGGGTTTCTGGGCCTTCTTGATTCAAAGGTAGCACAACTTCCTGTAAGGCTGTTTCTACCAGCTCTTCCCAGTCTCCAACCAACACTGAGCCTTCCGTTTCAGGACGGTCCTTCTTTTTATACTCTCTTCTGGGCAGTTCAGGGATGATTGGCAATCCTCCAATCTTCTTCACATATGCCCTGGTGTGTCTTCTCAGATCATTAACAATTTCGTTGCCAATAGAATATAGATGTTCTCTTTCTTCCGGAATTGGATTATGAAACCCACTGCTTTCAGAACTGTTACCGGTGGAATATTCTCAGGAAAACGGGTTTCCTCGGCCAGCCATACACTGGCGGCCCTCCTTCTAGCGCCAAAACTGTTGGGGCCCCGAAATTCACAGGCAACAACAGTAAGGGATTCTCCCCAGTCAACGTTCCCAACTAGCCCGTTGACTGTTTGGTATAGGGAATCTGTCCGGTTTGCGGTCCGGCTACCGTAGGTCAAAGTAACAAAACAAAGGGTTTTATCGGTTGTGGCCCGGTCCACCGTGAATTTTGTCTTTTTTGACTTAATGTATGATATGCAAGTGCCTAACTAACAATGCAGAGTGCTAAAGATGCAAGGAACAGTCACAATGTGATGCGCAGGTTCTTACCTCTCGTCTTAAGGTTCGCAAGCACCCAAAACACATACAACACGAAAGTAAACTAACTACCTAAACTATCCCTAGGGAGCAGAGTTATCATTCATTGGTGAGTAATAAATTTTGTACGTGCATTATGAAGAGTTACAGATAGCTGATACTTCATTCAAGACACATGAACAATTATAGATATTTAAACAACCAGATAACCGATTATTTTATGAACAACATTTATTACTCACAGTGGAAAACATCCCAAAAGATACTGAAGAACATCCAACAAGAACATAGGTTCAGGAAGTTAAATACTCTCACAGTAAATGAAACATAGTTGAAAACGAAATAGTTCCTCTTCAACATTATTCATTTAGTCGCATTGATACATTCCACATTTCGCTTTCTCCAGCAGGAAAAATTGCAGTTTCTGATTTGTAAAACGAAGTAGTTCCTCTTACAAGCCAAAATAGTTTACAAATTTTTCGAGGGAAAAAGTCCTTTGTAACTTCTCCCTTTCCAGTATTTAAACAAAACAGTAAATCGTTTGGGTTTCCCCCAACGCATGACCTTTCGGTCTCCCCATCGTTTCATATTTTCTAAGTTGTTTGTATGCACTCATGATTCTTTTAGAAACGGACCAGCAGTCAGGTTCGTGCCTTTAGCGTTATTGACTTTGTCTTCCGCTTCGAGGGCCCTTTCAGTGATTTGGTTGGTGTCGTTTCAATTTTTACTAAACTGTTCTTCTACGTCTTCACGCATCAGCTCCTTACGCACACCTGCAATTAATCCACGTGCATTATCCATTTGGGACTGTGCTATGAAACAGAGCGACAGATTATACAAACTGAAACGACTTCTCCACAAAAACAAATGGCCTGGTGCACCACAGCGGAAGTTGGAAGGATACTGACATCGGAAGTCAAAGGCTTGGCTCAGCCGCAGCAGCGGGAAGAAAAAGATGATTAAGAGGCGCAATTCAAAGCTGTGGGCGGGTAAACTCCATCGGAGATCGGGTGACTTTGACGTCGGACGCCAAAAGGACTTCCCAGCCGTAACGACGGAAAGACAAACTCTAAAATTGATGCAAAACGCGGGTGGGGAAGGGCTTAATCGGACGTCGGAAGACATTCGAATCGGAAGCACAATAGCTTTCCCAGCCGCAACGGCGGGAGGGTAAAAGCTACGGGCAAGCGATCGAAGACAAGTACGAATCGGATGTCGGAGCGATTTGGACTTCGGACGCTAAACCTCTTTGGGAGCCACAACGGCGGAGGGAAAAAGAACAAAAGCAGCCGATTTAACAGAAAAAATAAGTGTTTGAAAGCCTTTAAATTTCAACAACAGTCAAGGAACATTTTATTTTCAAAACGACAGCCTATAAAGACAATTGGAAAAACTAAACCCAACTATGCGACCCGCTGCAAAAAATTCAAGCACAAACAAATTCTGGGAACAGGCTGTATGTAAATTGTTCAAAACATCCAGACTTAAAGCATGACTGAAGAAACATCAAGGATGAAACAACCTGAAGCGATATTCAGTTATGAGGAGGGGTCCAAAATTTAAGAAATTTGGGGAGAAAAATTGCAGCAGCAACACATGGTTGTAGCATATTTAATTCAATTTTTCCCCTCCTCACTGTTTGATATGGAAAAATTTATTGTCAACAAAAATAGCCTTAAAATCACCTCAATTTCTAAACTTCCTTCCTTGGATTCTAGGTCATTTATGTTCTTATGTTTAATTTTGTTTTGCATCAAAACAGATAATCTCTCTTTCATTTTGTATTATAGGGAAGACAATATTTATGCAGTCTAAAGAGCCATACCATGATGGACTCACGTAGCTTTGGTAGAAATGACCTCATTTAGGAAAGCTACCTGAGACATCTACACCGCTTATATCAATAATGGTCACACCGCTTATATCAATGAGTACTAGTCTATGATTGTTTGAATGCTTAATCTCTTCTATATATTGTGTTGGTCGAGTCGATTTGTCCATTGATTTGCAGTTGGGTTGTGGGAATTCAATCAGATTTGGCTTTGGTTGGTGCAAATTGGATCGATTTTCCTATTGGGCTAAGAAAAGTGTCAAGGAATAACGATTTTAGGCATTTAATCTGCTAGTTTGGTCTGGTTTTAGGTCTCATATAAAGCCTTAGAAATATGGACAGGAGTGAGTCTCTAGAAGAGGCCAACACATCTAAGTTTCATGTCCTGGCTATGGACGACAACGTTTTGGACATAAATTTGATTGAGAAATTAATGAAAAAGTATAATTTGCAGGCATTGTCATTGTGCACTCAGATTTGATATTCTTTGTTATTTGTTATGTTATATATGTGTTATGATATATAACACAAACTAACAACGAATAAATGTGTTTTGGAGCTTTGTAGATTTGAATTTTATGCTGTTTTATGGCAAAAAGTTGTATATAATTTTACTTTTTGTGTAGGGGACTGGTGCAATTAGATATGGTTACTTTATTGTTGCAGTTATATGTCATATAAAATTATTTTCTTCAAAAATACATCTAATACATAAATCTTGTTAGTCATTAATTTTATGCTACTGTGATTTGTTGGGAGGCTGTTGGTTCATCCTTATTTCAATTAAAGAAACCTAATAAAAAGATTGATTACTGAAACTGCTCCAGTTTTTAAGATAACCAGGGACCTTGTATACAGGAATTGGAGCATGCACTACATATTCGTATGGGTTAACAACATGCAAACTAAAACCTAATCACCAAATGGTAAATTAATTAATAAAGTTAAATATGATTCAAACTAGATAAGTTTGAAATGCTCAAATATTAGTTCTTGTTTAGACTTATAAGTTTGAGGCTAATGTTTTGAAATGCTTTCAGAATATTATGATAAGCTCAAAAGGTTTGACCAAAATTCATGGTTTCGGTGTCCGTTAAATTAAAACAATTTTCACTCGAAAATGTTTTATTCAGTAGGTTGTGTTCCAATTGTTATATAATAATAGTGCAAGTCAAATGCAACTATCCAGCCCAACCATAAAGATAAACAAAACAATTTATTTTAATCCGCAGTATATATGTATACATTTAGCTTTTCTAAGTTGTTTGTATAACATGTTGAAATCCATTAATCTAACCTAAATTTAAGTAATAAATATTACATAAATTTAAGTGAAATGGTGTTATGCAGATATTAACCCTTCCCTTTCTATAACGGCTACTTCTATTAACTATTGCCTTACTCCAACTATGAGGTCTAAGTGAAGTAGTCCCTGCTCTTTAAATGCCTTAGCTTTGATGGCTTGATTCTTTTACTTGCTAGGAGTACAACCTGGGTTGGTATGTAAATGGATTATTATTAAGTAGAAAACCAAAAGGATTTCCTTTGAACTCATATTCGAGTTCCAGGTAAATGTACCTTTTCCTTTTCCAGGTATAGGTGAGCAACCTGTGATTGTACAAGGATTTAGTAAAGTGGTTATGTAATTATGAAAATAAATTAAATAATTATAATTTGATTTTACCTTATAATTATAATTATTAATTTTTGTATAGATATAAATATATAAATTATTACTGATTTTAGTTATTATAAGTTGATTAAGTGATGTAACATGTTTCATTAACATAAAGCTCAAGAGAGTTCGTCCTTGTCTTAACTATATTAATATTCTTTTTCAAGCTAGTTAAAATTGAGAAATATTCCAAATTTATTTATTTAATTATAACATTTATTTTGTCACAAGCTTAGATTAGTAAGTATATTTATTCTCATGTTTTTAAAATATGGAACATGTTAGTTATTCATCAATTTTATATATGAAATATAATTAGTGTATGCATATCCATTGATCTCTATGTTTATGCAAGATATTCTTTTTCTTATGAATTATATATCATATTTTATGAAAGAATTGGAAGAATGATAATGCATATTTATTCATCACTCAAAAGCATGGAAAGGAGGATGAAAAATTGAAGCCTCTTATACAAATGAATGTTGATCAATAAAAATAATTTGAAATGAATGCTGATTAATAAAATAATTTATTTTAAATATCACTAAGAGAAATAAATTTTGAGATATCAAGCTCCCCAAAAGGTTTGAACTTGTTCTCTAGAGATGCCATGAGGATCTCCATGTTGTTGAGAAATTTAAGAGACTTGCGCTTCCAGCTTTTAAAATATATCCTTCCAGTAATACCTTGGATTGTTATTGTACTCATCCACCATGACTAGGGTTTTATATTGATTTATTTAAGCAAATTTATAGATCCTTCTAGAGATAAATAAATGTTAACAGATAAAATAAAATAAAATTGTTGTCAAGTTAACCTACAACGGACATTGCCACCATGTGACTCTTGTTATTTTATACATTAACACAATCCCAATGTTGAACTGTGGGAGAACAAGGATGTTGCAACATAGTTGTCTACTACTCATTTAATGTTAACCAAATTTAATTGTTTATTTGATTTAAAAAATGTAAACTAATTAATTGATTACAAATTGAAAAGAGGTCATTCAATTATTATTTCACAATTTAAATAGTATAAGACAAAATTTATACTAAATAGTTTTTTAATAATTTGAGTATCATAGGACAAACTTTATATTTTAGATGGAAATGTGGAAAAGTATTAATATATTCAATATCATTAATTTTACATAATTCTTTGAAATATTGGCTAATTGAAATGTTGAATGAATTTAATTTATATGTTTCTTATTTTTTCAAAATCACCTTCACTTTATGATTTCAACTTGTCATTAATGCAAAGGTAAATATTGTGAGTGTTATATGACTAAATCACATGCCATCAATGCATTTCTCTGTAACATATAAAATGAAAACTACTACAGTGATGTCCAACTTTACCACAATTCAATTTCATCGCTTCCAAAAGCATTCAATGATGTCTCCTCTCAACTTCATTCTATTTCTACAAACATTCGCATTCCCTCCTATACATATTCAAATATACTTGATCTCGATAACCACAATGTTAGCCACCTAGCATAAGCACTATCTTCTTTTTCCTTTAGAGTGCCTAATGCAGAACGAGAAATGGAAAAGATCAAATAATTTGTTTAGACTACATATAATGCTCCATATACTGCAATTGATTTCCTAGATATTGGTTCATCACTAGTCAATGAGTACAACACAGAGGGTCTATCTAACATGGCGTTCCTAATCATTTTCCCAAATGGGGATGCACTACTTTGCCAACTACGTATTAAGAACATTTTGCTTGATATCTATGTTGTACACTTAATGAGATACCATGACAATAGATTTGGTTGTCATCCGCACTTCATATACAACAAAGTAACAATAAACAAAATACCCCTGAAGGTGGCTTGGGAATTGACTATCCATAAATCCCAAGGATTGACATTAGCAAATCCATCCATTGACATTGGTAACAATGAATGTCAAGGAAAAATATTTTATACAGACATGTTGGAATATGATATTATTTCAATATACTGAGAAATATTATTCGAGGACTTTGATCTAATAATATATGCCATTGGGTTAGCTAGGGAACTTAACACACAATCCCATCATAAGAGAATTTATTGGATTTGATTACAATTTTAGAATTTCCTTGGCCACAGGAGACGAGCTTTTTACAAACAAATAATTGTAATATTCGAGGCCGCCATTAGGTTTAGAAGTACGTGATACATACATATAACTTTCTCTCATTATACAATACATCAAAGTTATCTTTAAGTTACCATTGTTTGTTTAGAGAGCAACATCGGTTTTGTTGTTTTGTATGATTTCATTTAGAAATCCATGTGTAGATCATTTTGATGAATCTTGTATTTTTCAGCACAACCTAGAGGTGCTTGTAGTTGTAGTTGTTTTTCTCTATATATTTGTATTTTTTAAAATTAGCTTTTCTCTATAAATTAGTTTTTTAGTTTTAATTTTTAAAAATATATGCCATGAGTTCTAAATTATATTATTAATACAAGAGTATATGACTATATCACACATGTTCTTAAAATTTGTGACAATACGGCAATCCTTTGATAGCATGAAATCGAATCTCAATGGTTTGCTTTAGATATTATCATTTTAAATACATATTAAAGAGGGATAAACATATATATTGTTTATTTATTTAATTTGATAAGATTGTTGGTCCTTCTCCAACATGGATGCGATATAAATGTTGATTGTTTACTTATTAAATTTTTTATATACATACGATGTCGTATTTAGTAGGCCTTTCAATACCAATGTTGATTTCCAATGTAACTAAAATCAAACTTGATCATTGTATTCTATAATATAATTAGAGTTAAAAATATAGGTTAAACAATAATATCATAGACCTAATATTTTTAATGGGGTATTTTTTTATTTTTCCTTTTCAATCTTATGGACTATTGACTTTTAAAGGTTTGAAAATATTTTAATTCTTATTCAGAGTTGTGTGAACTATGTAAGTTTCCATTATCATTGTATCTATATTTTCATTTAAAGATCAAAATTTAAATGTCTTTAAAATATAATGTAAAGTGATCCATAGAAACATGTTGAAGATTAATCAATCATTAATTCTCAAATTCAATGGGGATATTAGCTAACTACTATTAATTGTCGGGCATTAGACATGTGCAATGTTGCTTATTTATGAATCTGCCTTTAATGTTTACACATCAATACAGAGATTGGGAATCTTCTTTATCACTCGTACAATGACCCTTTGAGTTAAGTGTATGTGCTATCAAGGGGTAAAGATTGAGTACTTTGTAAGACTTAGAGTTTAGTTTGAATTCTAGGGATTGGTTGCCAATTATATGAACATGTCTAAAATGAGAGAACTAACTATTACTTGAAGAAGACTTTAAGGGAAAGGCTACAATGAAGATTAATGGATGTTTGGGTGTATATGAAGACATATTTCTTCTCGAAAGACACTTGTAAATAATGCAAATATTTCTTTTTGAAAGACACATGTAAATAATTTAAATATTGGGATACTTATTTCTTCTTACTTTGTTTTGCATGTCTTGTTTATTGTACAAGAAGGCTTTAAGAATCAAAGATATTTGTTTTAACTATAAAAAAAATTGAATGCATTGTGTCTATGAAAACTAATTTTTTTCTTTTGACATGACACAAAATGGTATGAGGATTCAATAGTATATGTTGAACATGATGCACCTATAAAGGAAGAAAGAATGAAAAAAATAATATATATTAACTCTAGCACTATTTTAATACATACAATGGCTAGATTCATTAGTCAACAAATAATCAAGATCAAGATGGAAGGGTACATTAAGAAATCAAGAGTGGTGGTTCCAATTAATTATGGGAGCATGCATATCTTCATTAATGCATATTTAATAACATGGATCAATTGCTTTGTTTACCCAGTCATAGATTGTTCAATCATGATTGCCAATGAGAATCAAATGGCTTATGTAGATCAATTCCATAAGATTAAGTTGCAATTGAATTACTCTCTCAAGGTAAATTGTAAATCTTTAGCACGATGTATACCCAGGTTATCCATTAGGGTTGTTCGCCTGACATACTCCATTTCTCCATTAACGAGGTACCCAAGCCTCGAAAACTCTCAAATCTAAAAAAAAGATATGTTTTTCCAATGCAATTCCGTCCAAGAAGTCAATTTAGTTAAGAAAAAACAACAAAAATAGAAATATATAAGCCTTGAACACGCTTTACTTCTTTCTACTTTAACAAGATCGGGGAATAAAATGTGTCTTCTATTTCTTTTATTTCAATCTGGCGAGACTATATATATAAACAAGTAAGGGATGATCTTTCTTTAATGACAACTATAGAAACAAAAAAAACAAAGATTAAGGATTTAATGTTATTTGTTATTTATTATTATTCAAATTTATTAAAGAAACGCTCACAGGGCTCTAGATATGACTGCAACTGATAGGTAATTGGTGTCCATGGATTGATTTCCTTGATGCAAATATGTTATGTTATTGACTCCTTTCACTCAACTCCCTTTCTAGTGCCCTTGGACAGACCAAATTGCATACCATCCATACTTTAGTACCTCGTGGAGGCATAGCTTCTCTAGCTAAGTTCATACACTTCAAATCAATATCTTTTAGCTTTTATGTTTATTTGATTCATTCACAAGAGCACAAATTTGGGTGGAATTAGTTTTTAGTATTAACAATTTATATATTTAGAGCCAAACTTGATCACAATCTAACCCTTTATTGTTTTACTCACATATGTATACTTTTTAGTATGACAAATTAATGTATAATTCATTTTACTTGCCATCAGTTACATAGGTTTCTATCTATTGCTTATTAGTAATTGCAACATAGTTTTCTTTCAATTTCAACTACTATTCTTACCATAAATTAGTTAGGCTTACTTTCAAACACATAAAAATATGGTATCTACATACACAAAATTTACTCATTTTACAACATATTGAAGTTCTTCTCAACATTTTATTCCCCACTTTAAAGATATACTAGTATATAATATTTTTAATTAATATACATCCCGTATAGTATATAATATTTTTAATTAATATACATCCCCTATTTTATTCAGACTCGTACTCCAGTATATTATGTTATGAACCGAAAAAACAGGAGATATTGCATCCCCTCTGATGTCTACAAGCTATTATATGAAATTGTTTTGTTCTCCCAACATTTTAATTGATTTCTTAATTGTGTGGCAAATGTGAAGTTTGTATTCAAGTATTATTTTAAGTCGAGGAGATTTTGCAATTCGAATGGGGCCCAAAAGAATGATATTCTCCCATGGTAGATACTTGAGGGGTACGTTAAGGGCTCTCAAGTGACAAAAAGGGAAAACGAAAAGAATCACATTCGTGGTAAGGATACTTGAATAGAATGCACAATATCTCAAATGTATCCTCATTGCATTACAAAGAGAACATTATATTCACAATTTCTTTATCATATGGATGGCAAATGTATCCTCAATGCATTACAAAGAGAATATTATATTCACAATTTCTAGAGAATATTATATTCACAATTTCTTTATCATATAAGTGGCATGTCAAGTCATATTTATGTGGGTGGGATACATAATTTGTTTGTGGGGGCACATCACACGAGATGAACATTGTACATTATGCTCTTTGACAATAAAAAAAAATGGCATTTATTTTGAATGAAAGTAATAAGCACTTTTTATTATTGCTAATGTTGTGGGGATAGGATATCGATCATTAATTAAAGGTATGGTATGGGATGATTATTGCTCATCTTTATTTTAATGAATTGTTGTTAATGTTGTGGGGGATATCGATTATAGAATTTTATTTCAAGGTTGATGTAATAATGTTGTGAGATATCGATTATTGAATTTGATTTAAATGTTTTTTCAAGAAGAAAAATTGACATTATTTGTTATTCATAATGAATCAAAGGTAACTGGTTACATCACAAGATATAGAAATCACTAGAGCTGTGATGTAAGTTGGCCTCATGTGCATATCATAGAAGATATAGGGATCCCATCCATCAACAATCAGATATACAAAGAGCTGTCCAAAATAGTCCAAAAAAGAAAACAAATAGAACCCAGATAAGCTTATCCAAGGAGGTGCTCGAGGAAGAGTACTAATATCAAACGCTCATAGGTGACCAGTAGTCAACCAAAAGTATCCAAAATGATACTTTGTAAAATCTCAAGCAGTCATACTCAGCAGAACCAAATAGTTCGAGGAGTAGAGTTACAAGCTTAGCTCAAAAGAGCTAAAGCTTATCTTCCCCAATAACTATTCCTTCATAGTATTCTGTGAAGGATAGAAGGTCATCGGCCATGGGGAGCGCATCCTTGGATAAGCTATCTGCACTCTCATTGTGTTCTCTATAGACATGTTGGAAGTCTAGCGTAAGACAATAAGCTTTAAGATCCACAATGTTGTGGCACCAGGCATCTAGTTCAAGGGTTGTAAGTTTTTCCTGATCATTATCCCAATTGATTATGATCGAGGAATCCCCATAGACATGGAGAGATGGGATCCCAATCTCTTTTGAGAATTATAAGAGGGACCAAAGAGCCAAGAGTTTAGCTCTGGTATTGGTACTGAGACCACACCCAAGCTTGATACAAAAAAAGTGAGACTGGATGATCAATAAGAAGATACCATCACCTCCAATATTTTTAGCAGTTGCTCCATCGAAAAAAACGGAAGGATATGTTAAGAAAGGAGTTGAGCCAATGTTCCTAATCCCTGAATTTTTGTTGGATCTGACAGGATAGGAGTTTAATAGATCCATGACTTTAAAGCAGAGAGGCAAGGTCTTAGGTTTCTTATTTTCAAAAATACAGCGATTGCGGGTGATCCACGGGTTCCAGATAAGGAAGACAAGAAGGTAGAGGAGAGCATTGTCTCTATTAATCCAACCTTCAATGTTTCCCAAAAGTGTAGGATCATCCCAAGTCAAAGAGAAATTGAGTTTCATCTTCTGATGATGGCCCAAGTGAACGCGTAGTCTATAAAGAGGTGTTTGATAGTTTTCTCAGCTGAGTTGCAGAGACTGCACCAGTTAGGCCCAATCCAGCTCGTTTTACATAAGTTTGTCCCAAGTGGATACGTGATTCTCCAAACTCATCCATACAAAACAAATGATCTTTAACGGAATGTTACAATACCAAAGCTTGGAGTGGAGTTTGATTGGAGGAGGCATTAAAGATAATACAATAAGGTTATAGGCCAAACTGGCTATAATAGAGCCCGAGACCTTATTATGCATCCAGATAAGAACCACATAAGAACATCATCATTTTCATTAATTTTAATACCTCCATGAGCCAATCCTATGATATAATCTGTCCAAAGAACATCCCCACTTCCACCAAGATCCAAATATGTTGCAGTTATCTAGGAAGTTTGATAGTTATTTGTAGGGAATAAATTTTGGGCCTAAAAAAAGGTGTGTGATCCCATAATCTGTGAGGTAATCCCTGAGTCCTTCCGGGAGAAAATAGGAAGAGTTCAGTCGAGCAACGAGATTTATTTCTATTTTATGCTCCTATCGTCACCAACCTTCCATCCCAGATGACTTGTGATCCAAGAGAGGGATCTGATGAAACCATTCCAAAAGTATGAGGTACCAAGATCTGGAAAGTTTTTTTTGCATAGCCAGTCATCAACTGATAAATTTTTTGGATACTTGTGACCAATAATGTTGTTCCAAATACCTCTTCCCTTCAATACCATCCAAATACGTTTTAGTCTAAGAGAAATCCCGAACCATTCAAGGTTTTTTACGTTCCACCCTCCATAATCATGTGGTTTGGAGATAGAATGTCAGTCCACAAGGTGCAGTCTATGTCTTCCATCAGTACTTCCCTAGAGAAAAGAAAAAATGCATTTTCTGATGTTGTTCAATATGGATTTTGGAATGCGAGCAAGAGCAAACCAATAAACAGAAATCCCAGTGAGGATAGAACTAACAAGTATTAGCCTTCCACCGAGAGACAAATATCTATAGGCCCAATTATTAATTCTTTTTTCAAACATGTTGATGATCCATCTCCAATCGCTGATACGATACCCAAGAGGTTTGAGATGATACCCCAGATATTGAAGCCAACGGTAATTGGATCCATTTTAAAGGGAAGGATGGAGGATATGAGCTCCCTGCTTTCCAACTCCACTTTATTCTACAAAAAGGACGAATTTTCAAGACTTATAGACATGCCTATAGAAGAACAAAAAAGATCAAGTGCTTCCTTATAGGATTTCCATTCACCAAAAGTTCCAATCCCATACAAAATAACATCATCTACAAAGAGTAAGTGAGTGATAGACATGCTTAATGAGATATGTAACCATTTGATCTTGCCCTTTTTTTGTGCATCCAAGATAATGAGGCTTACGCTTTCAATAACTAGAATGAAAAGGAGGGGAGAAAGTGGACAGCCTTGGCGTATACCTCGAGAAGCAGGGAAATTTTTTGAAGGGGAACCATTGACCAACACCGAGAAGTTGGAGGAACTAACACAGGCCATGATCCAATTGACTCCATCAACAGGTATACCAATCTGGAGAAGGACAAGCCTTAAGAAGGTCCAATTAACACGATCAAAGGCTTTAACTGGGTCAAGCTTGAGAACCATAACATGTAGGATTTTTGTTTGGATGGTGTGAAGGAGCTCTTGAGTGATACCAATAGGTTCAAAGATAAGAATGTTTTTGAGAAATCCAAACTGTTGGCCAGAGATAGCATTATCCAAGAAAGGCTTGAGACGCAAGGCTACAATTTTTGAAATATTAGCTTATAGACAAGATTGCACATAGAAATTGGATGGAAGTCTTCAAAGATAATGGGTTTCTCATACTTGAGGAAGAAGGAAAGTAGAGTTCATGGAACTAATAACCTTCCCTTCAATCCATGACTGTTCAACCATTCTCAGCAGATCACCCCCAACCAAATCAAGAAAAAAGAGGAAAAATTCAATTGGCTAGCCATCAGGGCGAGGGCTCTTATCTTTTTTAAATCCTTTTAAGGATTCTTCAACTTCTCGTACAGTAATTTCCGAGTGAAAAATACCAACATATTCCTCTTGTACAAAGGAGGGGAAGAGACTAATGACTTTGAGCTGGTTAGTTATGTTGGTAGAACCATCATCTTTGAACAAATTCGAGAAGTGTTGTTCACCTAGCAGTTTGAGATGGGGTTCATCTTCAACAAGGTATCTCGCAATATTTTTAAGAGCCCAAATGGTTTTGGATTTCCTTCTAGCCGAGGAAAAATTATGGAATAACTTAGTATTAGCATATCCTTCACTGATCCATATTACTCTACTCTTTAGCTTCCAAGTCAAGACTTCATCTGCCAGATAGCTTTCCTTTTTTTCTTTAAGAGTTGAAAGGAGGTCAGAATCATAATCAGATAGTATACCCGAGGTTTTTTTTGTAAGGAGAGACTGAATCTCCAAATCAATGCCAACTATCTCATGATTCCTTCGGAGGTACTGTTGTTTTTCCCAGCTTTTAACTGCAGATTTGAGCGTTTTGAGCTTGTGTGTGAGGATTGACATATGATCACAAGGACAAAGATGGGTAGCCAAGGAACAAGATGTGTTCACAACAGAGGGAAAATTCTTCTCTCAGAGACAAGCCCTATTGAATTTGGAAGGGTAGTGGTGGGGGTTTGACCATACATCCCACTCTAGGTAGATAGGGTAGTGGTCAAATATCACAGAAGGTATGGAAACGGATCTATAATAGTTGATAAGGGGAAGAAGATGTGCTAAGGACAGAAATACATCCAACCTTTTTCTAATCCCATCAGTCCTAGCCCGCCCATTTTTTCCAAGTAGGTCCAGGAGAGTATGGGGCAATGTCAATTAAATTACTATTAGCCAACAATTGTGATAAAAAGGGGGCCAACATATCAATCTGTGCTTTGTTTCCCCACACTTCAGAAGTAGAGATATTAAAGTTGAGATCCACACCAAGTAAAAGATTGGGAAGGTCTAGAAGACCCCTTTCAAGAACCTTATCCCAGAAGTAAGCCCTGTTAGTGTAGGGGACATAACAGTTGAGGATGGAAATCTCATCAGTGAGATCTTTGAACCTAGCTTTGATAAGGATATAGACTAAAGAGGCAAAGGATTTACAATGGATGAAAAGAGGGTTCAATCCAGTAAAGAGACCCCCATAGAGGCCAGAGGAGGTGATGGCACAAAATCCCCAACTAAGTTTGAGTTTAGAAAAGAGACGAAGTGCATGATAATAGCTACACATGTTTTCATGAATGGGGATCATATCAGGTTTACGTGATAGAAATAGTGAGCAAAGGTATTTTTGTTTGGTCAGCCCCCCAAAACCACGAATGTTCATGGAGAGAATTTTAATTGAGAACCATAATCGTCGGGTGGCATAGCTCTAAGTTCCCGAGGGGAGGAGGAGAGGGAGGAGAGGGGATATCTTGTTGTATCCTTAAGTCTCACTGAAAGCGGAGTGTAGAGGCTAGTAGTCCCTAGTTCCCCTAGAGGAGTAGAGGGGGGGATATTCTTTCAATATTTACGAATAGTTACATTTTCAAATCCTATAGATTCCTAAGGAGAGTGGATGGGGAAATAGGAGACTTATTAGAGAAAATAGAGAGATATTTTAGGAGTGAGGGATCCATAAAGGAGGGTAAGTCACAAGGGATTACAGGAGAAGGGAGAGGAGATGCAAGAGAACGGGAAGTACCAGTCAGAGGAGGTAAGTTATCCAAAGTGAAGGGAGGGGGAGCCTCAGCGATTGAAAGGGGAGGTGGAGGAGCCAACTGAGGATAAAGGGGAAAAGGGGAGGACTCTGGACAAATCAGTGGTGTCTTCTCTAGAGCAGTGTCAACAACAGGAGTGGCCAGAAATCTAGCAGGAAGGGACATACGAGAGTAGTTTTCAACATCTTCAATATAAAGAATCTCACCCTTGGTTAGATTCTCATAAAGAGTTGGGGAAGGGGAACCATATAATCCATCAGGTGAAGGAGATGAAACCACCTCATTATTAGGGGAATCAACAAGAGGAGAGCTAGAAGAGGGCTCACAGGGGATAAAACCCTTAGAAAGAGGAGTACCATGGAGGAGAGTGATATAAGAGTTACGGAGGTGGCTTGTATCATGAAAAAACTTGCATCTGAAGGGTACATTAAGGTAATCTAACCTCTGGCTAATAACTCCCTCACCATAAACAATATTTATCTCAGCAAGTATGCCTTTGGAGACATCCATTTCAACAAGGACTCTTTCCATACGCTTTTCAAAGATAAGATGAAAATCCTTTTCTATGGCAACAAAACAACTAAGTTAGTTGGAAAGGTCTGTGAGAAAGTCCTTGTTCCACAGGGGGAAAGGAAGGGCAGGCAGGAGAACCCATAGGTGGTACTTAATAACCATTTCCCGAAGAGGTTCGAAGTTAGAATGCCAAAGACTCCAAATTAGATATCCTTTTTGAATGGTCCAAAGAGTGTTTAAGATGAGAGTCGCATCCTTATATTCGAGGAAAAAAAAACTAGCCAATTATTTTCTAGAAGGCTAATGGTGGGTACACAGTATAACAACGGTTTCCAGTGGAGAGTGGTCCATTCCAGCCACTCCTCCTTGTTCAACGAACAATATTCTAAATGGCCAATCAGAGCTCTATACCAGAGCAACTCAACCATATTCAGTAGAATATCGCGACCGAGGACATACCGACGATTAGAGTCAAGTTTTTTGACATCTTTAACTTTTCAATGAGATTGGTAGGAAGGGTTACTACGAGAATGTGTAAAACACTTCCCTACATTAGAGGAGGAGAGAGGTCTCAACTCTGAAGACATGAATAAGTCAAGTGGAATCAATCCCGGGAAAAAAGGTAAGGACCCCAATGCAGAGGTAAAAACAAGACGGGAGCAAAGTCTCCCTCAGAGCGTAATCACAAGTCAAAGGTACCCACCATGGGACAATAAGGGGGACCAACCATTCCAACAAGAAAAAAAATAATAAACAACTAAGAAAACCAGGAGACCCAAAAAACCGAAAGCCACAAAGGAGACACGACTGAGCAAACCAAAATACCGACAGAGGGGTGAGGAAATTCCCAATTATTTTTATACATGGTTGGTAATAATCCCTTCATAATGAAGGGAATACTCCATGTGGGGCTAGAGGAATCTACAGTGCTTGAAATTAAAAAATAACTGCCCTTAAACCCTAGATAGTAAAAAAAAGGAAAAAACAACAATGGAGAGACGGGTACCTATCGTAACATCACAACAGTGAGCAAAGTGACATGAGAAGCCTCCATCCACAAGACATCCGCTAACAACAAGAAACCCATAAAGAGTAGAACTATTTATATCCTTCCAAGATGAGAAATACTGGTGCACAAGGCAGCAGATAAGGTGCCAAGCTGAGGAGAACGTCATCCAGTTCATAAAAGGTGGTGGAGATAGTGACGAACCGGTCAACGCAGAAAAGTTGTTCCAAAAGGGAAAAAATGCAACCGAAGACCGGCCACAATTAGCGGAGAAATATTAGGAGAGAGCAGTAACCAGGGAGCACTAATACATGTGACCGATTGCAAACCCTAGCATCACCATGAAACCCTCCAAATCCCAAACCAGGTTTTGGTTTACTCTATCTTTTTTCCAATCAGATCTTCTGAAATCTGATTTAAAGTTTGTTGTAACAATTGATATCTTTGCAATAACAACAATAAACACATTGGTATGGGATGCTTATTGCGCCTCTCCCTTATTTTAATGAATTCTCATTGATCCAATAGTGATGTGATAATGATGTAGGAACATTTATGAACCATTTAAGGGAAGAATATGTGATAATGATGTAGGAGCATTTATGAACCATTTAAGGGAAGAATAATGATATTATGTGGTAAGAAATAAGGGAAGAAGGAATGAAGAAAAGTGTGGATTGGAAAAGTGTAAATATGACTTACTGGGCATGTTAATAAAATAATATGTTATTGGGTGTGAAGGAAAAATGTATGTGAGAGTTGAGGACAATGTGTAGATGATACCAATAAAGTGTATAAGAATACATGAAAGACAATGAATAATAATTTGTACATAACAATATGAAAATGAGTTTGTAGATTAATATGATAGGGATAGAGCATTTAAGAATACAACGTGGGATATAAGAGAATATAAAGATGTTGAAGTGACACAAGATAATGGAAGGGGAAGTTGACTAATTAAGAGCATTGAAGAATACAACGTGGGATATAAGAGAATATAAAGATGTTGAAGTGACACAAGATAATGGAAGGGGAAGTTGACTAATTAAGAAAGTACCTTGGCATGGACGAGATGAGAAATTGAAGAATCAAAATAAATGCAAAGGATTCCATCATGGACATAAATAAACTTTAGAGTTTGGTTAGTGGATCAAGTTATCCATTTCTAAAAAGTAAGTACATAGAGGAAGTGCTAGTAATTCCCACATGAACTTAGTAGCATTTTGAGGGTGAGGTTGAGATCTCAATATTATAATTTGTAAAAGTGTGTGTGTATTTTTTTCCCTCAAGATCAAGCTCCTTATGTTTTGTTTAGGGTCATGGACTTACTTCATGCAATCCTTCCTAAACTACTACTAAATCCTACATATCTACTGAGATTGGGTTAGATTGGCATGCAGCTAAAATAAATGCACACATTGCTTCAAGGATTCCATTGCAACTGCAACTACTGTCCCCAAAATTTTCAATTTTAGGGCCCTCCTTTTTATTTGCTTTTATTAGATCTAGCCTAGGAGTATTTTGTTTTCACTAAAGCCGCCCTCAAGTTCAGATCTTTTCCTTAAAATCTTAATTCTTTTCATTTTCTGTATCATAAAACTAGTCAACTATCCTTCCGATATCGGAAGCATAGTAGACTGTCTTTCCGATGTTGCGGAAGCCAAATGGTCAAGCCTGTCAGAAGTACTTTGACTCCCTCGCCGATACGTCGAAACCTCGTTTTCTTGCCTTTTCGTCTTCATTTTGTTTTTCGAGCTTAACACTTGGCGGTTTTGATTTTCGATTATTTTTTATCACTGTTGGAATATTTTACAAGAGTGAGTCGGAGTCTTAGTGCCTGTCACTTTCGACGTTGCAAGAACCTAGTGTTGAAACGTTCCGAAAGTTAGTACTTTTCCTTGCCGACTCTGTAGAGTTTAGGCGTTCCGATCTCCGACACCCGTTAGAACGAGTGAAGTCGCGATGATAGTGCTTTACAGCGCTGACGTTGCGGAGAAAGCTCCATTTAGAGGTTCCACACTTAGAGTCTAGTGATGCCAATGGCTGATAATGTTAAAATATCGCAGGTCCATAGTTGGCTTTGCACCCGATGTTGCGGCTGTCCTCCAAACTATTCTTTTGACTAACATAAGTTGTGATTGCCGATAGGGTTTTTAACCGCGGTGATTCCACCAAAGGTTATATATACGGGGGGCGTGTTATTTTATTGTTTATCCATTCTGACTTGTCGTTTACACTGGTCCTTGTCGACTGCACCGATTTGCATGTGCCCAACTGTCTGAACTTGATTCACTCGCATTGCTACCGTGAAGGTTTTTCCATCTCGTCGACTATACTGTTGTTTTCCAGGTAGGTGAACCACGACTTTGTTATTTTTTGTTTTATTGGTTATTTGGGAATCGTTAGGTTTTATTTCATTGGTTGGGTTTTTCCATTGGTGAGGGTTGTCCGTATAAAGAGATTTCTAGCCCTTATGGTTTTCCACGGTTGTTTTTACTTAGAAGATACAGAGTCTTAAGTTTTTAGCCGCTTACATTTTCTTAGTAGGAAAAACCAAGGTCTGTGTGATCTCTTTTGCTATTATGGATGCACTTGCTCCAGCACGGGGGGTTCCGGCGGGGTTGCAGACAAACGTTTCACTGTATGCAACACCCTTTTTTTGGTTTTTCCACGGTCACCAAGGGGTTTTAAACCGTTTCTTGTGCATTTACCTTATCCCGTGGGATTGCGGGGGATTTTTCCATGATTAGTTTAGGGTTTTCTTCATGACGAGCATTGCGTAAAGATTATTATTTTTGAGTTTGGTTTTGAAGACAAGCGGTCGGATTAGTTTGATGCAGCCAGAGCAAAGATAAAGGATTTTTCGATGTTGTGAAGTTTACAGATAGTGGGGCTTAGGCAGTTTTAGGAAGCAGCCCGCAGGACTTTTCCTTTGCCTTGTTAATTCTTTCATGCATTGAATACTGTGTGTAGCTTATTTTTTAGCATGCATATTGAGGAGGTAGATAAATTGATATAGTTTCTTGTTTATTTTTTAAAACACTTGTTAATAGCTCAGTGGGTCTAAGAACATGTTTTGACTTTGATAGGGTGATTGTTATAACGAAAACATGTCGAAGAGACAAAAGAAGAAGGATCATGTGGTTGAAGGAGAACCTGAAGTAGAGATCATCACCAAGGTAGAGTATATTTATGAAGATACCAAAGCCTTCACTGGGGTCGAACTGGACTACAAGTGGGGAGAGATCTATAGAATGATTGCCAACCAAGATGTATCTGATGCCAGTTTTGAGGAGCTAACTATATATGCCAACATTGAGAAATCAACTCTAATGAAAGTAGCCACGAGGCCTGAGTTATTTTCTTGTTCAGAAGTAATAGGATGGATTCTGCCTAGGGCAGATGTAACAACAATGATTCTGGAGAACACTACCAAGCAAGGCTATGCTGCATATAGCCCTGCATATGTCTCTATGGCTTATCACATACCTTCACCCCAGGTTTTCTTGACAGAAAGTTGGTTAAAGGAGATAGCTATGGATCTAGTGGAGATAGTGAAAAGAATGATGATACCCAAGAAAAATTTCCGAACTAGACCTTCCGGAGAGTATGACACCTCCACTCTCCGAGCTCCCTACAAGTTCATTGCATTAATGCTCAATAGGATCTTCGGCAGAGCCCATGGAAAGAGCTTCAAGATAGGATGGATACCTGTTATTTACTTTGTAGCTACCTAGGGAACCATCTTTAACTGGGAAAATATTGTGTCAAACAACCTCTTTGCATGCATACCAGCAACCCTAGGAGGGGTATCACAAAAGAGATCAGAGTTTTATATGAGCTCTATCCTGATTGACTGCATACTGTGCACTCAGTATTTTCCATCTTTGAGATTAACTGCGATAGGGACAAAACCCCAGTGTACAGAGCCTACAAATTGTTATGGGCCCATAAGTATCATAGCTATTACAAGGAAATTTGTGAATAGTTCATCATGCCCTTGTATACCCTCATTTTCTTGACTGAATGCAATTGCATGTTTGAAGAAGCATTCAAAGTCATCGAGGAGTTTGGAGATTACTATTTGACCAAGGATGGGTTGTATTTAAGAATGTACGGTGGTTCCAGAGCTCCTTCCCTACTACCAAACTATGCCACAGATTATGTACTCCATAAGGAGGCGATTAGGCAGGTGTATATTGATGGTGTAGGCAACTTTCTATTTGAGCATAAAAAGGCAACATATCATGTAGTGCCTTTCTTACTTGGCAACTACAAGTTTTCAAGAGTAAAGCAGGCATCATAATTTGTTAAGGAGCTGGAGCATTTTCATTTTGGCGAAATGAATTTTCACAGGAATGACTCCCGCAATAAAGTAGCAGACTATTGAAAGGAAGTGTGAATTAATTTTGAATATAATGATTTTTGGGACAAAGACGAGGTAACATTTAGAAGTGCGAAGAACATAACTGCCCTTAAGAAGAGGTTCAAACAAAAAATAACTACTATGGGTGGAAAGGGAAAAACTTTAGAAAAGGCTAAGACATTGGAAGAGGAAGAGGTGAAAAAGAGAGAAGAGGATACTAGAAATCTAGCACAGGAAGCAGAAAGCTGGTTGAAGAATGAAGAAGAAGAAAATAAGCGAGCTACAGAGGAAACAACAAGGAAGGAAGAAGAAGAGAGAAAGAAAAAAGAAGAAGCTAAAATCAAGAAAAAGCAAGCAGAAAGTGAAGGTTTGAGGCTAACCAGATCTCAAAAGGATCATCAGACTATAGAGCAAGTGGATACACAAGAAGTGTGAGATCAAGTAGACCAGGAACAAGTACAATCTGATCATGATCCCCTGGAACCTGCTGCATTTTTTGGCAACATACTAGGACAAAATTCATTTTCTGTGATAAATTTGATCCCTTTCATGCCTATAGAGGGGGAGGAGGTTCTCGATTTCAGTACCATTTTTTACGACAAGGAAAAGAAAAGAATTGTAAAAAGAACTGAGAAGAAGGTCAATACTGGAGAACAGTTAGGAAAAATGGTAACATATAAAACATTGGTACATGGGACAAATACAGATCCATGATTAATAGCAAGAGCTGGGGTAGTGTTAACCCAATCAACTGAAGATAACGTGGACAGACTCATGACCGATCTAGAGGAGTCACGAAAGAATGCAACTAAATTGAAAGAAACTTTAAAGAAAGAAAGAGATGAGAGTTAAAAGCTGAAAAGGAAGTATGAAGACATGATGAATGAAGTCAAGACTTCAAGAATGAAATTTTAGACTCTGTAAGTAGATAAGAATGCCTTAGAAATATCCGCAGAGAAAATGGAAAAGAATGCTGAAGATAGCTTAGCTGAATTACAAAAGCTACAACTAGAACATCGAATGTTGAAAATTGAAAGTGAAGATCTTCAGGTATCATATGCGAATCTAGGTGCAGAGAAGAATAGGTTGCAAAGAAAAGTTGCTGAGTTAGAAATGGAAAAGGCTACCGCAGAGGAAAAAGAGAAGCAATATCAAATACAAGTGGCAACCTTAGAAGAGAAAAACACTTCATTGACCGCATCGCTGAAAGATGCTATGGAACAGAAAATAGACATTCAGCCTTTGAAAGAACACGTTCTAACTCAAAGAAAGAAGATTCACCAATTACAGGTATGCATAGAGGACGAAAGTTGTAAAATTTTACAGATAGAAACCAGACTAGAGGAAATTTTAGACACTACTTCATACTTTTTGGACAGATCTCAGGATATTTTGGAGATTCTAACAGGAAGAATGGTCTGGGTAGAAACAAATAAGGAATCTCATGCGGAGTTAGAAGTTAAGGATCAACAGAGTTTAAAACAGGAGTATGATTTATTGGAATTTGCTATTAATGTAGCAGAAGAGTTCAAGAAAACTGTGAAGAATACAAAGGGATCATGTGCTGAATATTGCAGGAGAGTGCTGGCTACATACAATAGATGCCAGACTTCTTCAGAGAAAAGATTGGATGTGATACCAGAACATGAATTGTTTCTAGAACATTTACAAAACAGGTATCAGGAAGATGAGCAAGAAATCCAGCAGGTCAAGGACCTAGATGAATGGATCTTGAAGAATGTGGTGGCACATGCAGCAGTAAGAATACATCTACTAGAAGATTAGCTGCGCCTGAGTCCTACCAGGATAGAGGGGGTAAAAAACCAGGCTGCTAAATATGATATTAATATTTGATTTCTTGAGCCTTCCGAATTTGAAGGCATAGCAGCAGAGGCCCATGCATGGAAGAAGTTCATCAACAACCAAGCTGACCCTTCTTCATAAAGTGTTTTGAAAATTTTGATTTAAAATGTAATATATTGTATTAATTATGTGCACATGCTACGAGACAAAATTTTGGAAATAAAAGGTTGGGGAAGCTCAAAAGACATTGAGGGGCGGCCCAGGAGTTTTGTTTTTGTATAAATATAGGAGAGTTTTAGATGTAAAAGGACCTTTTTCCTAGATTATCTTGAGAGAGTATTGTAAGAAGAACTATTTCCTTTTACAATAAAGATTCACATGTTTCTGCTGGAGAAATTTTCGGTGGAATGTCTCAAATGTTTGCTATGGACCAGTTGAATGTGAACTATTTCGTTTTCAACTTGTTTCCATTAACTGTGAGATCATTCTAACTCATTGAATTTCTTTTTCATGTTATGAATGTACTCTGGTTTATTCTGTGAAATTTCCACATTGAGTAATGAAGGTCATAATTGACAATAAGCTATCTTGTTGTTTATATTTCTATTGATTTTCATGTGTTCTGAAACTTTAACAACTATCTGCGATTTTCTTTATTCATGCACTACAGTACATTACTCATCATTAATGATAGTTTTGCTCCCCAGGGATATGTTAATTAGTCATAGTTAGTTTCTTGCTTGTTTTTTATTTAGATGCGAGAGAGGTAAGACGAGAGGTAAGAACCTGCGCATCACATTGTGACCCTCCTTGTTATCTCTATCTTCTGCATTTTAGTTAGGCACTTGCACATCATACCTTAAACATCAAAAAACTAAAATATAAAAGGTGGACTGGGCCGCAACCGGTAAAACATTTTTAATTGTTATTTGACCTACGGTAGCCGGACCGTAAACCGGACGGATTCCCCATACCAAACAATAATGATCTAATTGGGAACGTTTATTGGGGAGAATCCCTAACTATTGTTACCTGCGATTTTCCAGGACTCAACAGTTTTTGGCACTAGAAGGAGGGACACTAGTGCATGGCTGGCTGAGGAAGCCCGCTTCCTTGAAATCACTCCACTAGTGACAGTTATGAAAGTAGTTTTCTTCACAAACCCACTCCTAGAGATAAAGAGAAAGGGTATCTGTATCCTGTCGATAAGGAAGTGGTTGATGATTTAAGAAGAATTACCAGGGCATATGCGAAAAATATTGGAGGATTACCTATTATTTCTATCCTACATAGAAGAGAGTATCAGAAGAAGGATCACCCTCAATTAGAAGATTCATTGTTGGTAGAAGATCTTGAAGAACTGGTAGAAGCAGCCTTACAAGAAGTTGACCAACCTTTAAATAAATTGGATCTAGATTCACCTTACTGTTCACCTTTCTAGACCCTTGTTCAATCACAACCTCATACTCCACTCGAAATCATGGCTAACGTAAATGCAAACCAACCACCTCCACAACCTGCTTGGAGGGCTAGGTCGCCTTTAAATTTGACACCTCCCTTGCATGATTTGCCTCAGGATTTTGACAAGATGTTGCTTAAGTTTCAACCAAGTGAAGGAATTCTGGTAGATGATCATTTACAGATTTTTTATTTGGATGTAGAAGGACTACTAGCTGGAGAACATGAAGATGTGGTATGTAGATTGTTTCCCCACACCCTGAAAGGAAAAGCAACCTCATGGTATTTTTCCCTTCCTACAAATTTAATCACGGATTGGAACACCCTTGAGAGGATGTTTAGAAGTAAATATGTTGTGCAGAAAACTCATGCATGTTTAATGAAAGGGTTATATGCTCTAAAGAAAGAAAGGAAAGAAAAAGTGCATAATTTCACTCAAAGATTTGCTGCTTACCTAAACAATTTCATCGCAGCTGATAAGCCATCTGAAAATGCTCTAATTGAATACTATACCTCATCCCTTGGGCCTAATCTAACCATGTTTTCCAAGAGATCAGTTAGACCTACATTAGCATAAACCTATGAAGAAGCTGAGAAGGTAGAGGCTGAGATGGAGAGTATAGAAAATTACCCTGTGTAGTCAGAAGAAAAGACTTTTGGAAACAAGAAACCTTTGTTACTGACTAAACGTAAGGATGAGAGATCACCGGATTTTGAAGGGATGGTGAAGGTGATGCAAACGTTATCCAGCAAAGTGATAGATATAGAAAAGGAAAAGGAGGATCACAAACCATATAAGCCTTATTATAAGAAAAGGGAAGACAACAGTCAACCTAAACCTCCTCCACACAGTCCTGCAGCAATGAATTTAACTGATGTAGGCATGGATAATTTTTGTACCTTTCAACAACAACCTCATTCTGAGAAGAATTTCCCACAATGGATTAATTCTATGACGTTAGTAATGAATCAATTGTTGGACTCCAAACTGACAGAAACTAGTAAGGAGGAAGAAAATGATAGTGAACCTACGGAAAAACAAGAGGAGGATACTTTAGTTTTATTGGACTGTGTCTCTATGTTTGATACAAGAGAAGAAGATTTTCTGATATAAGAGGAAACACCGGAAACCAATGTAACAACAAGAAGTCAGAGTCTGTTAAAAGAAGATAAGTCAATACTTCCTAAGATTAAGAAACTTCAAGAAAACATGAAGAAGATACAGAAAAACACTGCAACTGTTAAAATACCTGAATTTACCATTTCAAGTCAAGATCCAAAGAAAATCAACACACCTATTAATCCTATTGCAGTTAAGATTGATAATGTCAAGAAGAATCTCAAAGAACCTGAGATGGGATATGATATTGTGGAAGACATTAAAAAATCTACAGCGAATATTTCATTTTTTGAAATGTGTAATTTACCTCAGCAAAAAGAGAAGCTTTTAAAAGCACTTGAGATACCAGAAGAGGAGCCTCCCAGTGACAACCAACCTGAAGAAGAAATTGGTGAGGCAAGTTTAGGAGGGAAGTATAAGTATAAAACTCTAGCATTTCTCCTAACTTTTGAAATTTTCAACTATAATGTTCACAACTGCTTAGTAGACTCAGGAGCATCAGTCAACGTTATGCCACTTTTAGTCTGTAAGAAAATCAATGGTCAACCTAAACCATCTACTTGGAAAGTTCTTCAATTAGACAGGACAACTATAAAAGTAATAGGAGAAATGGAGGATGTTCTGATTCGCTTATTCGCAGATGAGAGGGTATGTGAGTACATCGACATTGTAGTAGCAGACATACCAGATGCTTATGGTCTGGTTTTGAGTCGAGACTGGTCGGCAAGGTTAGATGGATACTTTGCATCAGATTGGTCACATATATGGTTGCCTCATAAGGGAAGTCCAAATCAGATAAAAGTATTAAGAGAACCTCAAATGAAATACAATGTCACTCAGTTAGAGGGAAAAAATGAACCAGTAAACTCTGTATTGGGAAATTATTTCATTGAATTGGAACCGGGAAATTAACAAGCTGAAGAAGCGAGCAGTATACTTGACACCCAGCCCGATCTCCTTTGATTTTCATGGGCTGATGAGATTGACTGTAATATAGTATATCTAGTTTCAAATGTAGTCTGTAATTCAAATTTAGTAGAGGTAGATAGTTTTTGGACTCTTTATTTTGATGGTTCTAAAACATTGGAAGGATCAGGGGCAGGCTGTGTCCTGATTGATCCAAGGAAAAATAAAAATTTTATTTCTTGCAGGTTAGAATTTGAATGCACAAACAACGCAACCGAATACGAAGCACTAGTTCAGGGACTTAAAAAAGCAATAGAAATGAAAGTAAAAAATCTGAAAGTATATGGAGATTCTGAAATCGTTGTTAAGCAAATTCGAAACAAGATACACTATATTTCACCGCATTTGAAAGCTTACCAAAATGAAGTTTGGGATTTGCTTATAAATTTTCATACATTCAATATTGTGTCCATTCCTAGATTAAAGAATGCAGCAGGTGATTTACTTGCTACCTCAGCTGCAAGGCTAGTACCTTCAAATAATAGATGCTCTATTGAATTACTTTTCAGGCCTTCTATTCCAGATATGATCACCAATATACGGGTTTTTGACGATGACCAGCAAATTTTGGAGTGTTTGATGAATGATGATACTTTCAAAGGAGCAATAATAGATGATGAAGAACATCAAGCAGAATTAAAATTTGGAAACTTTATTCCTAAAGGAGTCAGGACCTTGGAACGAATGTTTGATTTAGATAACAAATTTAGAAAGCCAGCGAATGTCAAGACTCATAGCTCATCCTTACAATTCGAGCTGATAAATTTGGGGACTGAAGTCGCACCTAAATATTTAAATTTGGGGAAGTGTTGTTCTCCAGGTGAAAGAAGTAAGTTCATCAGTCTTTTCAAACAGTACAAAGATGTGTTTGCTTGGACCTATGAAGAGCTTAAAACTTATGACACGAAGATCATACAACACATCATCCCAATTAAAGGTGGAAACAAGCCTTACCAACAACCTTTGAGGAAGATGCATCCCCAACTGGAACCTTTAATTCAAAGTGAATTGAAAAAATTGTTGGATGCCAAAATCATATTTAAAGTCAGACATTCGGAATGGGTTTCTAATTTGGTGCCAGTACGAAAAAAGTCAGGAGAAATCGGGCTCTGTGTAGATTTCAGAAATCTTAATCGTGCGTTAGATAAAGATAACTATCCGGTCCCACCCATGGAGAAAATACTATAGATGGTTTTAGGTTCTGAACCATTTTCATTATTAAACGAGTTCTTTGGTTATAATCAAGTATTAGTAGCTGAAGAAGACAGGATTAAAACCACATTCAGAACCAAGTGGGGAACTTTTGCGTATAGGAGAATGCCCTTTGGACTTATTAATGCTGGAGCTACTTTTCAGAGGGCCATGGATATAGCTTTCTGTGGTCTGATTGGCCGTAGTGTTGTGGTTTATCTAGATGATGTCACAATATTTTCGAAAAAGAGAGAGTAACATGCATTTCATTTGAAACAAATTTTCGAGCATTGTCAGAAGTATGGTATTTCACTAAATCCTAAGAAATGCGTGTTTGTAGTCACAGAAGGAAAGCTACTAGGTCATGTTATTTCTAAGAAAGGGATCCCCATAGACCCAGAAAGGATTAAAGCCGTAGAACAGATCTCTTTACCCCATAATAAAAAAGGTATGCAATCATTTATGGGGACAATCAATTTTGTGCGAAGGTTTGTACCAGAGTTTGCTCAAATCATCAAACCTTTGCAGCAAATGGTTAAACAGAGTGTACAATTTAAATGGACTGATGTGGAGAAGAACGCATTCAGTAAGATAAAAACATATGTTGCTCATGCACCATCACTCAAAAGTCCAAATTTCAAAAAGGATTTTATTCTGTACACTTTTGCGTTCGATGATTCGTTAGCAGTTGTGCTTACACAGAAGGAAGATGGGGGATATGAGTACCCCATATCATTTATGAGCACTGGTCTGCAGGGAGATGAATTGAATTATCAAGCAGTTGATAAACAAGCTTATGCAATTTTTAAAGTGATAAAACAATTCAGGCCATATATACTTAAGAATCTCACCAAAGTAATAGTTCCACACCCAACTGTATGATATCTTTTTGTACAAAAGGAATTAGGAGAAAGAAGAGGAAACTGGGTGACATCTTTACAATAATACGATCTCGATTTCAAACCAACATCCATAGTAAAAGGACAAGGATTGTGTAAATTAATGACTGAAGGTCAAAACAATGAAGAAAACAGCTGGGATAATGAAGCTGAGCTACATATGGTGGATGTATGTCCTTTGTTTACAACTCCAGATTCATGGTACCGGGACCTAGTCCATTACTTCCAAGAAGGATATTTGCCGGAGCATTGGAGTCCCAAACAAAGGAGAGCATTACGTCTAAAATCAACTTCATATCAGATAATTGATGGAGTACTGTTCAGAAAGAACTACGATGGAGTTTTTTTTAGGTGCTTAGAACAGGAAGATGCAAAGAAGGTCATAGCAAAATTGCATGATGGGCCTGTTGGAGGTCATTTTTATGGAGACACAACAACACATAAGATTCTCAGAGATGGATATTACTGGCCTACACTGTTTAAGGATGCTCATGCTCATGTTAGAAAATGTGATGCTTGTCAGAGAGGTGTTGGAATACAAGCTAAAGCAGCAGGGCCATTAAAACCAATAATTATATCAGAACCATTCGAACCATGGGGAATCGATATTATTGGAGAAATAAACCCAAATTATTCCTTGCAGCACAAATATATTCTGACAACAATTGATTACTTCACCAGATGGGTTGAGGCTATTCCGTTACGAAAAGTAAAAGAAGATGCAGTCATGGATTTCTTACAGAATCACATTATGACCAGGTTTGGGGTTCCAATTTCCTTGGTTTTTGATAATGCTACTTACTTTTCTTCTATTAGATTAACTGCATTTTCTAATGAAAGAGGAATCAAGTTGCATTATTCTGCAAATTATTACCCAGAAGGAAATGGTTTGGCATAATCCACAAACAAGAATTTGATTAGGATACTAAATAAAACCGTAATAGAAAATCAAAGAAGTTGGCATTTGGCGTTACCTAATGCTCTCTGGGCTGATAGAGTCACACCCAAGAATTACTTAGGTGTGTCACCATACACTCTTATTTATGGAAAAGAAGCTATCCTTCCTCCTAATATTTTGTTGCCATCTTCCATAATAGCTCAAGAATCTAGGGGTACCGATAATGAAATTCTACAAATCAGAATCTATAGTCTTTTGAAGTCAAAAGAGTCTAGGTCCAAAGCCAAAGAAAGATTTAAGCATCAACAGGAAATAGTGAAGCGTTGGTTTGATAAACATAAAGCTGGGAACAAAGAATTTGAAGTAGGAGATCTGGTTCTTAAGTGGGATCACCTGCATGATGAAAAGAGAAAATACACTAAGTTTCAACAGTTATGGGTAGGCTCTTTTCAAATTGCGGCAAAGCTTGGCCCCTCGACGTACAAGTTGCAAGACTTATAGGGGTGGGAGGAGAAATTACCAGCAAAATGGTTTAGTTCTCAAACCTTATTTTTCTTGATCTTTTATTTTGGTTGTCTTGTACATAAATAAACATTTGGTTTGTTTTTTATTTTTTAAGGTTTTGGTTTGTTAGAGTTTGGCTGTTTGTAATTTTTAATAAAGAAGCATGACTTTTGGTTGTATGGAGTTCATCATAATTCTGGGATAACTCAAAGCTTTGATTACAAGACTGTGTACTATTAATTCATTTAAGGTTTGAAAGAACTTCTTCAATTTTAGCAATTTTCCTAAATGATTATGAACACATTGAAGTCCTACTTAATCCTTGTGAAATAACTCAGGATCAAAAGATCCATAATACTATTTCGGGGCTCCATTCATCTCACACTAAAAAATGTCTTAGGGGGTGACAGGAAAAGACCCATGGAAAGGAAGCAAGGTAAACAGTATATTATATTTAAATGATTCCATGCCATGAATTGAAAGCAAAAAAGGCCCATAAGAGTCAAAATCTCCTCGGAAAAGCAATATGTATAAAAGCAAAGTATTGAACCATATTAAGATTTCCAAAGTTCTTCTTTGTCCGTGAGCTGAAAAATAAATATATCTCTCACACAAAATGACACTATGGATAGAGGAGCCTGAATTAAAAATTTCAGAAAGAAGGCATGCAGGAGGACTCAAGAGAGGACAAAAGTCCAAAAGCACCAAAAGTGCAAAATGGCATGGGAATGAGGAAAAAACAGATATATCTGTTTACCATATTTTACAATCCTTTGGTGTCTAAGCTAGAAACTACTCAAAGACAGAGGTAAAAATGAAACTCATATTCTTGGTCTCAAAAGAGTTATCTAGACTTTGAAATCTTGGTTCCCTTGTTCCCTAAATTGGACTATAATCAATTATTAAAGTGCATACATCTGCCATTTGGGAAATCCAGATATCTTGAAGAATTCAGCATGCTGGTATTATCAAAACAGTCTGTTGATCAAAGAGTAAAATTGTTCAGAGATCTGTGTTCACCAGGTAGTCACCAATTGTTGCAGCTGCAGCTACTGTCCCCAAAATTTTCAATTTTAGGGCCCTCCTTTTCATTTGCTTTTATTAGATCTATCCTAGGAGTATTTGGTTTTCACTAGAGCCGCCCTCAAGTTCAGATTTTTTTTTAAAAGCTTAATTCTTTTCATTTTCTGTATTGAAAAACTAGTCGACTATCCTTCTGATATCGGAAGCATAGTAGACTATCTTTCCGACGTTGCGGAAACCAAATGGTCAATCCTGTCAGAAGTACTTCTGACTCCCTCGTCGATACGTCCAATCCTCGTTTTCTTGCCTTTTCGTCTTCGTTTTGTTTTTCAAGCTTAACACTTAGCGGTTTTGATTTCTGATTATTTTTTATCGTTGTTGGAATGTTTTACAAGAGTGAGTCGGATTCTTAGTGCCTGTCACTTCCAACGTTGAGGGAACCTAGTGTTGAAACGTTCCGAAAGTTAGTACTTTTCCTCACCGATTCTCTAAAGTTTAGGCGTTCCGATCTCCGACACCTGTTAGAACGAGTGAAGTCGCGATGATAGTGCTTTACAACATCGATGTTGCGAAGAAGGCTCCGTCTAGAGGTTCCGTACTTAGAGTCTAGTGATGCCGATGATCGACAATGTTAAAATATCCCGGGTCCGTAGTTGGTTTTGCGCCCGCTGTTGCAGTTGTCCTCCGAACTATTCTTCCGACTGACATAAGTTGTGATTGCCGATAGGGTTTTTAACTGTCGTGATTCCACTAAAGGTTATATATACGGGGGGCGTGTTATTTTATTGTTTATTTGTTCTGACTTGTTGTTTGCACTGGTCCTTGTCGACTGCACCGATTCACGCATGCCCATCTATCTGAACTTGATTCGCTCACGTTGCTACCGTCAAGGTTTGTCCATCCCGTCGACTACACTGTTGTTTTCCAGGTAGGTGAACCACGGCTCTGTTATTTTTGGTTTTATTGGTTATTTGGGAACCGTTAGGTTTTATTTCATTGGTTAGGTTTTTCCACTGGTGAGGGTTGTCTGTATAAATATATTTCTAGCCCTTATGGTTTTCCATGGTTTTTTTTACTTAGAAGATACAGAGTCTTAAGCTTTTAGTGGCTTACATTTTCTTAGTAGGAAAAATCGAGGTCTGTGTGATCTCTTTTGCCGTTATGGATGCACTTGCTCCAGCGCGGGGGGTTCGGGCGGGGTTGCTGACAAGCGTTTCACTGTCTGCAACACCCTTTTCTTGGTTTTTCCATGGTCGGCAGGGGGTTTCAAACCGTTTCTTGTGTGTTTACCTTATCCCGTGGGACTGCAGGGGATTTTTCCATGGTCGGTTTAGGGTTCTCTCCAGGACGAGAATTGCGTAAAGATTATTATTTTTTAGTTTGGTTTTGAAGACAAGCGGTCGGATTAGTTTGATGGGGCCAGAGCAAAGATAAAGGATTTTTCGATGTTGTGAAGTTTACAGACAGTGGGGCTAAGGGAGTTTTAGGAAGCAGCCCACAGGACTTTTCCTTGCCTTGTTAATTATTTCATGCATTGAATACTGTGTGTAGCTTATTTTCCAGCATGCATATTGAGGAGGTAGATAAATTGATATAGTTTCTTGTTTATTGTTTAAAACACTTGCTAATAGCTCAGTGGGTCTAAGAACATGTTTTGACTGTGATAGGGTGATTGTTATAACAAAAACATGTCGAAGAGACAAAAGAAGAAGGCCCTTGTGGTTGAAGGAGAACCTGAAGTAGAGGTCATTACCAAGGTAGAGTATATTTACGAATATACCAAAGCCTCCACTGGGGTCGAACTGGACTACAAGTGGGGATAGATCAATAGAATGATTGCCAACTAGGATGTACTTGATGTCGGTTTTGAGGAGTTGACTATATATGCCAACATTGAGAAATCAGCTCTAATGAAAGTAGCTATGAGGCCTGATTTATTTCCTTGTTCAAAAGTGATAGGATGGATTCTACCTAGGTCAGATGTAACAACAATGATTCTGGAGAACACTGCCAAGAAAGGCTATGCTGCATATAGCCCTGCATATGTATCCATGGCTTATCACCTGCCCTCACCCCAGGTTTACTTGACAGAAAGCTAGTTAAAGGAGATAGTTATGGATCTAGTGGAGATAGTGAAAAGAATGATGATACCTAAGAAAAATTTCCGAACTAGACCTTCAGGAGAGTATGACACCTCCACTCTCTGAGCTCCCTACAGGTTCATTGCATTAATGCTCAATAGGATCTTCGGCAGAGCCCATGGGAAGAGCTTCAAGATAGGATGGATACCAGTTATTTACTTTGTAGCTACCTAGGGAACCATCTTTAACTAGGAAAAAATTGTGTCAACCAACCTCTCTGCATGCATATCAGCAGCCTTAGGAGGGGTATCACAAAAGAGATCAGAGTTTTATATGAGCTCTATCCTGATTGACTGCATACTATGCAGTTAGTATTTTCTAGCTTTGATATGTAACTGGGATAGGGACAAAAACCCAATGTACACAGCCTACAAATTGTTATGGGCCCAGAAGTATCATAGCTATTACAGGGAAATTTGCGAGCACTTCATCATTCCCTTGTATACCCTCATTTTATTGACTGAATGAAATTGCATGTCTGAAGAAGCATTCAAAGTCATCGAGGAGTTTGGAGATTACTATTTGACCGAGGATGGGTTGTATTTAAGAATGTACGGTGGTTCCAGAGCTCCTTCCCTACTACCAAAGTATGCCACAGATTATGTACTCCATAAGGAGGCAGCTAGGCAGGTGTATATTGATGGTGTAAGCAACTTTCTGTTTGAGCATAAAATGGCAACATATCTTGTAGTGCATTTCTTGCTTGGCAGCTACAAGTTTTCAAGAGTTAAGAAGGCGACAAAATTTGTTAAGGAGATGGAGCATTTTCATTTTGGCGAAATGAATTTTCACAGGAATGACTCTCGCAATAAAGTAGCAGACTACTGCAAGGAAGCAGGAATTAATTTTGAATATGTTGATTTTTGGGACAAAGACGAGGCAACATTTAGAAGTGTGAAGAAAATAACTGCCCTTAAGAAGAGGTTCAAACAAAAAATAAATACTATGGGTGGAAAGGGAAAAACTTCAAAAAAGGCTAAGACATTGGAAGAGGAAGAGGCGAAAAAGAGAGAAGAGGATGCTAGAAGGCTAGCACAGGAAGCAGAAAGCTGGTTGAAGAATGAAGAAGAAGAAAAGAAGCGAGCTGCAGAGGAAACAACAAGGAAGGAAGAAGAAGAGAGAGAAAAAAGAAGAAGTTGAAATAAAGAAAAAGCAAGGAGAAAGTGAAGGTTTGAGACTAATCGGATCTCAAAAGCATCAGTAGACTATAGAGAATGTGGATGCACAAGAAGTGCAAGATCAAGTAGACCGGGAACAAGGATAATATGATCCTGATCCCTTGGAACCTGCTACATTTTCTGGCAGCATACTAGGACAAACTTCATTTTCTGTGATAAATTTGATCCCTTTCATGCCTACAGAGGGGGAGGAGGTTCCCGATTTTAGTACCATTTTTTATGACAAGGAAAATAAAAGAATTGTAAAAGGAACTGAGAAGAAGGTCAATACTGGAGTATAGTTAGGAAAAATGGTAACAGATAAAACATTGGTACATGGGACAAATACAGATCCACGATTAATAGCAAGAGATGGGGTAGCATTAACCCAAGTAACTGAAGATAAGGTGGACAGACTCATGACCGATCTAGAGGAGTCACGAAAGAATGCAGCTAAATTGAAAGAAACTTTAAAGAAAGAAAGAGATGAGGGTCAAAAGCTGAAAAGGAAGTATGAAGACATGATGAATGAAGTCAAGACTTCAAGAATGGAATTTCAGACTCTGCAAGCAGATAAGAATGCTTTAGAAATATCCGCAAAGAAAACAGAAAAGAATGCTCAGGATAGCTTAGCTGAATTACAAAAGCTACAGCTAGAACATCAAATGTTGAAAACTGAAAGGGAAGATCTTCAGGTATCATATGAGAATCTAGGTGCTGCAAAGCAAAGTTGCTGAGCTAGAAATGGAAAAGGATACCACATAGGAAAAAGAGAAGCAATATCAAATACAAGTGGCAGCCTTAGAAGAGAAAAACACTTCATTGATCGCATCGTTGAAAGATGCTATGGAAAAGAAAACATACATTCATCCTTTGAAAGAACACGTTCTAACTCAAAGAAAGAAGATTCACCAATTACAGGTATGCATAGAGGACGAAAGGTGTAAACTTTTACAGACAGACACCAGACTAGAGGAAATTTTAGACACTACTTCATACTTTTTGGACAGATCTCACGATATTTTGGAGATTCTAACAGGAAGAATACTCTGGGAAGAAACAAATAAGGAATCTCCTGTGGAGTTAGCAGTTAAGGATCAATAGAGTTTAAAACAGGAGTATTATTTATTGGAATTTGCGATTAATGTAGCAGAAGAGTTCAAGAAAACCATGAAGAAGACAAAGGGAGCATGTGCTGAATATTGCAGGAGAGTGCTTGCTACATACAATAGACACCAGACTTCTTCAGAGAAAAGATTGGATGTGATACCAGAACATGAATTGTTTCTCGAACATTTATAGAACAGGTATCAAGAAGATGAGCAAGAAATCCAGCAGGTCAAGGACCTAGATGAATGGATCTTGAAGAATGCAGTGGCATATGCAGCAGTAAGCATACATCTACTAGAAGATCAACTGCGCCTGAGTCCTACCAGGATAGAGGGGGTAAAAAACCAGGCTGCTAAATATGAGATTAATATTCGATTTCTTGAGCCTTCCGGATTTGAAGGCATAGCAGCAGAGGCCCATGCATTGAAGAAGTTCATCAACGACCAAGCTGGCCCTTCTTCATAAATTGTTTTGAAAATTTTGATTTAAAATGTAATATATTGTATTAATTATGTGCACATGCTACGAGACAAAATTTTGGAAATAAAAGGTTGGGGAAGCTCAAAAGACATTGAGGGGCATCCCAGGAGTTTTGTTTTTGTGTAAATATAGGAGAGTTTTAGATGTAAAAGGACCTTTTCCCAAATTATCTTGAGAGAGTATTGTAAGAAGAACTATTTCCTTTTACAATAAAGATTCACATGTTTCTGCTGGAGAAAGTTTTGGTGGAATGTTTCAAATGTTTGCTATGGACCAGTTGAATGTGAACTATTTCATTTTCATCTTATTTCCATTAACTGTGAGATCATTCTAACTCATTGAATTTCTTTTTCATGTTATGAATGTACTCTGGTTTATTCTGTAAAATTATTACATTGAGTATTGAAGGTCTTAATTGACAATACGTTATCTTGTTGTTTATATTTCTATTGATGTTCATGTGTTCTGAAACATTAACAGCTATCTGTGATTTTCTTTATGCATGCACTACAGTACATTACTCACCATTAATGATAGTTTTTCTCCCTAGGGATAGGTTAATTAGTCATAGTTAGTTTCTTGCTTGTTTTTTATTTAGATGTTAGAGAGGTAAGACGAGAGGTAAGAACCTGCGCATCACATTGTGACCCTCCTCGTTATCTCTATCATCTACATTTTAGTTAGGCACTTGCACATCATACCTTAAACATCAAAAAACTAAAATATACACAGTGGACCGGGCCGTAACTGGTAAAACATTTTTAATTGTTACTTGACCTACGGTAGCCGGACCGTAAACCGGACGGATTCCCCATACCAAACAGTAACGGGCTAATTGTGAATGTTTACTGGGGAGAATCCCTAACTGTTGTTACCTACGATTTTCCAGGCCTCAACAGATTCCTAGGTAAGATATAATACCAACATCCACTGGGAGTAGAACGTGATCCAGTGTAACAAAACTCCACTTAGCTATTGTTGGATCATAACTTCCACTTGTTTATGTTGGACCACAACTCAAATGACAAAAAAATGATGGTTGTAACAAGTCATAATGTTTATCTTTTTATCTTAAGGATGAGAAGAGGATGGGATTCGACCCACTTATGTGTGCAGATTCGTTATTGATACATGAGTAAATTGCTACCCCAATTTGTATTTTTAGTTTTGCATGTAAATCAAGATATTTGTATAATAATCACTATTATATGAGTCTCTTATGTCGAATATAATTGTCTTAAAGCTATTGGATATTGTGAAACCATGCCCAAGGATGTCACACAAGTTCCCTCAAGAATATTAAATAAATTAACATATAATTGAGACGCTATCCCCACAACTATGTCAACCAAGTGGACACACAAATAATAAATAGATTGATATAACTCAATGGAATGTGTGCTTGAAATTAATTATGCCAACGTAATGAATTTAAGGATAAGGTATAGGTCAAAACTTGGACATCCTAAAACATGGTTTTGAAAAACTTCATTTTTTGTCCACCTATCATTTAGTTCATTTTCCTTTAATAATGTAGTTCATGCTCTTGTTCTATAATGTCAAATGTCATCTTATTATTCCCTACAAGCAGGGAATATTGTTTTCAGTCATGTTTTGATTTGCGTGTAATCTAAATTGCAGTTTTTTATTATATGTTTTTTCATAAATTTTACCAATTAACTTTTTAGTTCTATCCTTCTGACATCTTCCCTGTACTCGATAACTCTGTCAACTCTTACACTGACAACTTCCATAAATGACTCTGAGAACATTGACATATGTTCAAAGAAGTCGAAGAACCTTCCATCTATAGCGTTCCATCTGCCACGGGCCAAGCATCCTACGTTGTTTAAAAATACTATCATTACCTTAGTCCTTAGGGCTTATCTCAGTCCTCAACAAGATTGACTTCAGGAAGATTGTACTAGTTTTTATGAGCATAGAGGTATAAAACCTTTAAAGTGTACAAACCTTTCAACTATACAATTCCCGATTTGGAGCAGCATGTAATAGAGTTTGATTGATGCTTGGGGGAGGTGAGGCCACCCTATAATTCACAATGGGTGAAAATGGTAGCTCATACGATGATAGTGTCAAAGGCTGTGTTACATTATATCTCTGGTAGTGAGTTTCATTATAACGGGGGGAATGAAATCCATGCCATTCAATGTATTCTCGAAGAGGCGAGACGTGGAAAATGTATTGTCGTTTCAGCTCCATAAATATCCCCTGATAAACTCGTCCACTTCTGCGCTTTGCAACTTTTGGTCTATAACAAGCGCATGTCCGCAAGAGAAAGCAAGCCTTATTGATGTTAAGAGGAAAGGTAATTTACAATCTTTATTTTATATACTTCTAGATAGTGTATTGCCTATATTTACCTTGCCCAATGGTTCAATATAGAGCAACAGTGAATCATGAATGTTCCCTTGCAGGCCTTGGTGTACTCATTGCAGAATCAATACTCATGCTCATGTTTAAATGGTCCTTTTACTTCTGTGGCACCTGTGTAAATATTTATTTGCTTCTTCTTCAAAACCCAAGTCAGTTTTTGTTTAAATGATTCAAAATATATCTAATATTTTTCTTTCAAAACATGTAGTTTATTTTTAGAATTATTTTCCTTCATTTTGAGTACAAGTCTTCAAAATTTATGTGACATTTTTCCTGTAACTAGTACAAGTCTTCAAAATTCATGTGACATTTTTCCTGTAACTAGTACAAGTCTTCAAAATTTATGTGACATTCTTTCCTTTAACTAGTTAAACATTTTTTTTTCTTGTAATTAGTTTAAATCCTTAGAAATTTATGTTGCATTTTTGTTTGAAAACCTATGTTTATGGCACATGCTATACAACTTGGTATAGTGCAATATTAAAAACTTATTTCTATAGTGAGAAAACCCGAGAGTGCAGATTTTCCTTCTTTTAAATTGAATCCTTGAAAAAAATATAAGAGGTTATTCTTTTAAAACCTATGTTTAGGAACAAACGACTCCATTAACGAGCTTTATGGAATTTGATAAGCATATTTTGCAAGGCAAAATTATCGATACAATGTTGTCATTCTAGAAGATGAGGATACTGCTTAAGAAGATAATAAATGCATGATTTCAATGTCTCTTGTGAACAATATGGTCTGCATGATTTCAAAATGTGGTTTCAATATGATCTGCTTGGGCTTGGTTCCAAAATGTGGAATGTGGTTTGCCTGACTTGATTGCTAAATGGGAGGAGCACACTTGACATTGAGGTACCAATTTCATAAACTCTGAATTAAGGCACTGGAAAAACAAACAAGGCTCAACCATCAATGTTGTTACCAAAGGTGAGCCAAAACATGTGAGAATATAGGTGAGCCTTATTGACATTAAGAGAAAAGGTAATTTACAATCTTTATTTTATATATTTCTAGATAGTGTACTTCCTATATTTACCTTTCCCAATGGTTCAATATAGAGCAACATTGAATCGTGAATGTTCCCTCACAGTGTCTCCTCTAGCTCTTTTAATTTCATGTCCTTTACCCAACATAGAATAAGAGAGTGCTCCTACAACTAAAGAGAAGGTTGTATCCAGATGACAATGGCACCAATGTTCTTGTCAAAATTTTAGGTCTAAGCCACCAATGGGTCTTGCTCGTTGTAAATAACAGATGTATTGACTTTCCTTATCACCAGTTCCAGCTATAAAACCAACGAGACAATTGTCACACGAAAGAAGCCATTTGTGATAATGATTGAAATATTTCGAAACAAAATGTCTACAAGAAACTAGTTTTTCTTGAATTGTGGACTAGATTTGTGCATATATTAAATTCTCTTCTTGAATAGTGGACTAGATTGTCTCTTATTGAATCGTGGACTATTATTTCTCATTTAGTAAATATGGGTACTAGTTTATTATTATTATTTTCTTTAAAAAGTGAATAAGAATTTATAAGTAAAATAAAATCGTGAATCTTACAAATTTACACGTAGTTAGGTTCTGTCACTTTTCAAGAAAGACTGATAAATCTATTTAAAGTTCCAGCTACAGCTGTTGCTTCCCTTTAAATAACCTATGGCCTTAATTATGGCACCACCACTATTATCAAGAACCAATAAAATCCTTGTGGTAAACATTCATTACATCTAGATGACTTCCATGCTTCCACACTTGACCATGAATACCTTCCTAATGATAACTACCTGCGGTTACCTACTTGATGACAGGGCTTAAGCCAAGCCAAGGATGGAGGTTTCAATCTTGACTGCTTAAACCTCCTCTCATCATAAACCTAAGAAAAAAAGTTTTCAAGTTCTTAGCATATATATATATATATATAAAATTGTATTATAATTGTGTCCATGAATGTTGTCATTATTTTTCTACTTACATCATTAAATGAAGGCTTTGATATTAAGTGATGACCAGAAACCCTATCACAAATTACTAGTGCATCGGGTGCTCGTCTGTAAGTAATTAAGTAATTTGCATATGCTAATATCCCACATCCCTCGGTAATGATTCTAATTTGTAGTCATGATGTGTGATTTCATCCTCAAAAGTGTTTTCATCACGGGACTCGCTAGGCGGTGAAGGCTTCACAGTTCGAGAAGTAATACAACACAAGAACGTCAAGAAAGCGGTGATGACATCGATAAGGTCTAACCGTGGGTCTCCATTAATTAATTGCTTTTATTTCTTTTATTTTAAATTTTGTCTCGACTTAAATAAAATGTTGCTTCCAAGATGTTGTTGATTTTTTCCGCATATGAAGCATTCTGCAGTTCTGGCCACTCGCCTTGAGCTCGTTATCAATAGTGATAGGTAACTAATTTTTATTGCTTTATTTTCTCAAACTATACTTTATACTTCTAAGTTTAAAGCTTTAATCCAAATTCTTCGAGGTAGGGCTGAGCTCAAGAATGTTGATGAACGATTCGACGTCATAATAGGAGACCTCAGAGATCCTATGGAAGGAGGTGCTTGTTATCAATTGTACACAAAGTCTAAATAAAGGTCCGTCAATAGAAAGATTTTGAGCTAATTCATACTGGAACCGCATACACTACACACAATATTGGCATCCTATATATAAACAAATTAGAAAATATTATGAACTAAAAATACTATTAAATGCAAAAATATTATGGCAATATTAAAGTCAAAATCCAAAAAATTGAAATACGGTTGGAATAACACAACAAAATGAATGCCAGACTACCGTCAACCACTCCATTATAATGAAAAGGAAACCATGTTGCACGGTCTTTTACAACACTTTCTCTTCCTAAATATATACCCGGTATATGAGACAGATTTGAATTTATTTTAGTATGTTAATATTGTAATGATCTTGTTGCATTATATGAGCTCACGGGCTCTTGTCAATGTGCCCAAAATCATGTAATGCAACTTTCAAGGCCCATCTTGTCACATTGACACTTGTTTATGTTGATAACCTAATAGATTCTATGGTCAACTGTTTTCTTTAGATTTAATATGCCTAGTGCATGTTGCGTAGCATAACTTGATCTATCAAAGACAAGTATTAAATGTAAAAGTGGGCACTATGTGGACATATAGTTAGTTATGGTCTTCGAGCACGAGCATCATACAAGAAAACGAAATGTAATGTAATCGAATTATAACAGAACATACTTCTTTGTCATTATAATATAAATGTCTATAACTGTAAATCAATTTCCTATTGATATATAATTTTGATCTTTCTGCAATTACCCATGCTGACAATGACCATTTTTCACAAGCTAAACCACTGTATTGATATTTAAACCTCTCAATAAAAATGTCAGCCTTGTTATATTGCATGTCCAACTAACCTAACTTTGTGATGCCTTGTATTTTTACAAGGCATTCATCTATCATATTTAGATCTTTATATCAATTGTTAATAATAATTTGGTTTCCATCTTTATGTCAATTGTCAATAACAAAGTCTATCTTTATCTTTATATCAATTGTCAATAACAATTTGTTAATACCAACTTCTTACAAATTTCAATCTTTATCTCAATTGTTTGTAACAATTTATTAATACCAACTTCTTGTTAAATGACAGGGAATAAGCAGTTATATTACTTTTAATCTTGTTTAGAATTGGGACACCATGGGCCACAACTATTTCAACCAAGTGAACACAAGAATAATAAATACTAGACACAAGAATAATAAATAGATTAATATAACCCAATGGAATGTGTAATAAATACTAGACACACGAATAATAAATAGGTTAATATAACTCAATGGAATGTGTGATTGGCATTAATTATTCTAAAGTAATTTAATTAAGTTAGGCACAACTCAAAACTTGGACTTCCAAAAACATGGTTTTGGAAAACTTTGTTTTTTTGTCCACCTATCATTTAATGTATTTTCCTTTAAGATTTTAGTTCATGCTCTTCTTCTATAATTTCAAATGTCATCTTACTTCCCCTCTTCTCCTCCTTCACATGTTCTCACACTTGCCCCAACAACACCCAAGGTGTTGTTTCAATTCTGCACACCAACTCTTACCACTATAATTCCAAATGTCATCTTACTCCCCCTCTTCTCCTACTTCACATGTTCTCACACTTGCCCCAACAACACCCAAGGTGTTGTTTTAATTCCCCACACCAACTCTTACTGCTATAGTGCCTACCTTGTCACACACTTTTACTCCTCCTAAAACTTCTCCTAGTGTTTCTCATACTCCATCAACACCAACTTATCTCTAAAGAGACCACCTTAAAAATCTTAATCTCCTCTCCTACAATTGAAATCCCAAATACTACTTTACCATTGAGTATCAATAATGAAGCCATCTCTATTGCTAGTTTGGAGAAGATGGGTATATTTTTAAAACAACTTGGTTGGAGGATTCACCTTCCGTCTTAAATGCATAGCATCATACAATATGATCTACATCCACATCGTTAGTTGGCATTTGGTGAAGACGTTTTCTCTACATGAAGGAAGAAATTAAGCATGGTTTTCTCTTTCAAATGAAAAAGATAACAACTTGCTATTCAAGATTTGAATCAACTTACATCTTATAAGCCAAAAGGCCATACAATCCTAGCAAAGTTGTGTCATTTCCACAAATTCAGTTCTTTTTGGAGGAGTTTTAAAATTGAAAACGTGAAACTACAAACCTGAATAAAATATCATAGGACTTCCAAAAGGAAAGTCAATATCAAAATAAACTACAATACAAGGACTATGACCAATTTAAACAAAATATAGCCGCTAAGTTCCAATATAATATTGCATATCTCTCAAAGAAGAAGAATGATAACCACTGTAATCCATGAGTAGTAGCATTAATAGGAAATCACCCAACCCTCCTCTACTGTAATGAAATATTTTGTTTCTTCAAAGTAAAGGATCCCCTCCAGACTCCCAACAACTTATTTGGAAGGCAAATCGACCTCCTTGTTAAACTTCTTGTAGATATGAAAAAATGATAAGTCTGCAAAACCTTCTTTACGCTCATGTACTCTTGTATGCCACTGCTCCAGACTGTCCACCTGAATTGAGGTATTATTTTTATCCCAGTCAACCACCACCTTTGAGTCACCATAAATGTTCCTAATCGCCATTTCCTTAATCTGAGCAAAGTGGAGTAAACCCCATAAGGAAAGTAACTCTTCTTGATTGTTTGAACCGACCTCGCAACCCATCCATAAAACAAGCCTTTTCCTATCAGAAACTAGGATTATGATCCCAACACCAAATTGCCTGGCAGTAGCAGCTCCATCAAAAAAATCGAGAGAGACATTTTTAAGATAACAAGGTTTGATCATCCTCCTCACCCTAGATTGTAACCGGGGTCTGGAATAGTCCTTAAGTAGACCAATAATCTTAGAGAAAAGACCCTAAATCCGAAGGTGTGTTTCATCAAAGATCACCGAGTTCCTTACCTCCCACAAAAACGAGCTAACAATAAAGGGGATCTCCCTAAACAGTGAAACCGTGACATACCA
>LPNX010513416.1:479439-540876 GCA_001517045.1 Pseudotsuga menziesii | reverse complement strand
GCCTTTTGCACTGTTTCATTCTTCAATGGCTGAGTAAATTGTGAGATCTTCTTTGTGAGTTGTGTGTTTGTCTACAGATCTATATGCTCAAATTTACAACCAAAACTCTAGGCAGTCACTAAAATATTCCCACGTCCAATGCAAGGGCACAAGATTGAAGAATTGAGTAAATAATTTGATTAATGTGGAGTGCAAGGGCACAAGATTGAAGAATTGAGTATAATGGGACATGGTGATAAGTTCTTAACAATTCTAAATGTCAAAGGGCTCGTTATTTAGTTTTTCCTTGTAGATCATAAGTATTTTTGTAGGACAATAACATAATTGTAGACCAACTCAATGGAGTAAATCTATTTTTCAAACTTGTCATTTATTTGTAGACCATGAGTATTGTTGTAGGATACTTACATAATTGTAGACTTACTCAATGGAGTAAATCTATTTTTCAAATTTGTCATTTACTTGTTCAGTGTTCTAGGTTTAATAAGCCTAGTCCCTCTTCAATTGTGATGTGTTTATCATTGCAGGTAAGAAATGAGAAACTAAGGAATTGAAATACAATCCTATAGCACCTTGTTTTCCTTTTGACACACACAATATTTGCATGGAAAACAACCTACTTGGACTTCCTCGAATAACTTTGATATTCTTGTTTGAGAGTTGCAAGTATAGTCACTATCTTGCTCAAAAAAAATTCTTAGTATGTTGTTATTGGTTTAGGCTTTACGAGTTACCATGTGGGCGTGCATTGAGGGATACGAGAAAACAAAGGAGATAACATGTGGTTGTGAGTTGAGGAAGAAGGCCTAATAGAGGATTACACTAGGGATATGAAATTCCATTAGTAGACAAAATTAAGGCCACTATGTTGAGTAACAACTTACTTTGTTTTCATTTACGCTTTTATTGAATTTTCTTTTTTTTTTGTCTTTTCAAACAAAGGTAGCAATTCACTATTTCCATATTTCATCATCAACATTAGAGGACTCAAGGATTATGAAACTAGGAATGTAATTTGCACTAGTAACCAAGGCACTATTGCTTATATAGGTGATCAACCTTTCAATCCTTGTAAATCCCAACCAAAATTCCTATGTATTCTCATTCCAAATTTGTTATTTTCTTAATTTTTTTATTCTTCAACAAATCAATTCCACAACAAAGCAATGAACACCCTAGGTTTTCATTAAAATTCTCCACCTTAGCTACCCACACCCATCTCTCTAGACCTCCAAATCCCTCATGTGATGCACAAGCCCCCAACTAACATTAAATTCCTCTCACAATCTTTTACTGGATAAATACAACAACATGCTCCCAATGATACCCTCCTTTGCTATTCTTCTAAAGACAACTATTTGATCATTTCAAACAAAAATACCCCATTAGAACCACATCCTTGTATGTCGATCACTTTCATAGTTTTTTTTTGGCTTTTTGTTTTTGGAGCATATGTTATTTAAATCTCCATTGACCCACATATGCCTGACATGACCGAAGAGCAAACATGGCCTATGACATCTATGACCAATGGGAACCAGGAAGGCCGACATAAGATTCGAACCCTAATCCAATCTCGTGACTGAACGCACCGACATTACTTGCTTTCGTCACCGGTAACGAGGAAAGAGAGAGCAACGACTCCACAAATTCTGGAAGAATTGTCATCTGCAGTTGTAAAATCGCTTTGATATTCTTACATTTCTGAGATTTCACACAGCCTCCCATCAAGGCCTGAGCAAGTTTTCATTATTTGAATGGACAAGCCTGTAATTTTCTCACTGTTCTCGGTGTGTTGTAAGGTATAGCTTGTGCCTGAGCAGGTTTTCATTATTTGGATTGACAAGCCTGTAATTTTCTCACTGTTCTCTGTGTGTTGTAAGGTATAGCTTGTGCCTGAGCAGGTTTTCATTATTTGGATTGACAAGCCTGTAATTTTCTTACTGTTCTCTGTGTGTTGTAAGGTATAGCTTGTGGGTGTGATTATATTTTTACATGGTCAATCCTCATGAAGTTGAAATTGATGGCAGAAAGCTGGTTGTTTATGACCATGAGGACATATCAGAGCCTGGAACAGGAAAAGCCTACACTGGATCATGGGCATGGAGGAGCTCCTTTGTTTTGGGCCACTGGATGGGCTCCAGTACTAGTCTGTCATTGAAGGGTAAGAGAGCAGTGGAGTTGGGTGCTGGAACTGGGATTCCAGGGCTGGTTGCAGCGGCCATGGGAGCAGATGTTGTGCTCACAGATATACAGGCGCTCATTCCGGGTCTGCAGAGGAATGTTGATGAAAATGGGTTGGGGGAGAAGGCCAAAGCCATGGCTCTGGTGTGGGGAGATGGCTGTTCTGGGCTGGAGCCCCCTGTGGATTTTGTTCTCATGTCTGATGTCTTGTATGATGTGGAATCCATGCCTGGTCTGTTGCAGACTCTGAAGGAGCTGAGTGATGGAGATACCAAGATTCTGATGGCCTGTGAGCTCAGGCTTGTGGCGTCTGAGTGCCTGGAGATCATGGTGGAAGAAGGATTTGTGTTGTGTGAGGTTCCTCAGAGCGAGCTGAGTCCTGAGTGGCAGGATCAGGACTTTGCTGTCTTCATAGCTACACTTGGAGAGGAGAAGAAAGACATATCAGCTGAGTATGGTAGTTGATTTTTGTGTGTGTTTTTCCTCCTTTCTGATAGATTTCCATGTGGTTGTTATCAATTTGTTTCTGACTTTGTCTGGTTACAATTTGTTTCTGACTTTGTCTTGGTTATCCATGTGATCCGGTTATTGTCAATGTCATGCATTATGGTGGCACATGTGTTGATATTATATGTTAGAGTTTTTTATTTTAACTTTTATGTAAGTAATAAATGATTTTGATGAAAAAAAAAGTAGAATTAGAATTTGATGTTTATTAATGTTGGATAGAGCTTTCATCGAGAGTACAGTTACTTTCATCGAGAGTACGGTTACCATCATATAAGGCCTTTAAAGACGAGGTATGCTCCCCTCACCCCCACAAGGATTCAAACTTGGGCTTTTGTCGAGACAGCTATTAAACTTCATTGTTCACTCTTGCCTTCAACCTCAACTCCCATATTTATTAGTTGATCCCATTCGGATCGGGTTGACCCACCTCCAAACCCTAAGTATAAATTGTGCCAATGCCGATTGTCTTTCATGTTCACTTTCGAGGGTTAGAGAGGCATAAGTAGTCCTAGAGTTTGGTTTCAAAGAGAGAGTAATAAGGAATCAATGTTGAACAACCTGAGTGGGCCTAATGGTTAAGAACACATGTTATCTCCTTGGAGGTCGCAGGGTCAAAACCGGCGGGGGGTAGGGTTGTTCATTAGCCCGTTGTGACAAGGCTCGAAGGGTAGGCGACCCGTGGGATAGAGGCTCACCCCGGTGGGTTTCGAGACATCTCAACCCCTACTGAGTCACAAGTGCCTGGTATATCTGGCTTGCGGGCTGCTGGATTTACTCTTGGGAGGTTGTTGTTCCCATGGTCTAAAAAAAATGAATCAATGTTTATTTTTTATTTTTTTATGTGAGTTGACTTCGTTATTAAGAAAAACTAAGTCACTTGAAATAATTTATTGGTGGTTCCTAAGGGGCACACTTCCACTCGTGTGGATGTCTTTAGGTCTTGGGTAGTTAACTTGGTTCCTTACACCAAAGGAAGACAAACTCCTATCTAATAACAAATAGTTTGAGGTCCATAGGGTACCTAGGGAGGTACTCAAGGGAGTAATGTATTGGGACCATCTTTATTAAATAAGGTCCATGTAGTGTGGAAAACAATTATTGTAATAAAGCTTACTAGAAGGTTCTTTTTGCTAGAATATTCATTCTTTAGAAAGCATGTATAAAGTTCCACCTACATGAAAGTTCATTTTTCTAAAAAGTACATAGAAGGTTGGATAGAAACTAATATAAAGAATTAAGAAACAATGGGATGAGATGTCCTGGGAAGTATATTGGATGTAATAGCTGTAACAAACATAGCTTGTGGAGTGATTATTTCCATAAGAAATAGTTAATGGTGTTATCTTACCTTGAGGGTCTTCTAGATTATTGTTTAATTATCTTGTTGTTTATTCTGTTAATGTATTATGTTATTTGCAAGTTAGTTTCTATATTTTATATTTAGATCTATTAAGGAACACTACATTTGGTATTATAGTTGTTTTTTGGGCCAAATAGTAGGGAATATTTTTTTTGCAATTTTTTTTTAGGAAAAAAGAGCGTGGCGGTTTTTAGATCAATTTCTGAAACATTTTGTTATAATTTGAAGCATCTACTTATAGATATGAGTTCCTCTTGTGAAAATACCAAATTTCAAAATTTTTTATTTCAAATGGAAGTCCACAAAGTAAAGTTATCATTGATTTAAAATTAATTGTGTAAGGGTTAAGTGAGGACTATGGGAATCACAAAAAATGTTTTTTATAGGAAAATTTGATGGTCCTACTATTCAAGAATACATTGCATATTATAAGAAAAATAAGTTACTTTGGAAAAGCTACATATACCCTAGATTAACAGATGAATCAACTATACGGGGTTAAACACTTTCCTTTAAGGAGTTAGTAACTCTTTAATGGAAAATATGAAAATGTATTTTTAGACATGTGGTCTAGTGTTGTGAAGAAGGATAACGAGATCCATAAGGATTTATTTTCAAGGGACAAATCCCTATTACGTGTTCATGAATGTATTTAGTGAGAGAATGCCATTATTTCTATAAACCCTAATATCAAACATAATTTTCATAAATGCTAAGGTGGCTAAAAGGTTGCAAGTCCTCATAAAGAACATTCAAAGCAGACAGATTATCATGAAAAGGTCATATTTTCATGCTATATATATGGACAATGTGGATATTGTTTTGGGATATCATTGATAGACTTAGTGGGTACAATTAATATTAATGTGCAAAATAATTTTTTGAAGCTTTGGTATAAGAAAAAGAAAATTACGGTGCATGATAATTTTCTTACTAAAGGGTTCAATTGGACACATGAAGAAGCCCTTGGAAGTAAAATAGTTGAAGTACCTATAGACACAACATATGAAGAGTCTAGAATTGAATCACAAGTAGTGGCTACAAAAGCACATGAATAAAATCCATAGGAAGGACATAAATGGAAAGAAAAAATTAATGAGCTACAGGATTCAAAGGGACCACATGTTCTAGATTGAAAAACCAAAGAACCAATAGTCAAGATTGTTGTATATTGTCTCCCACACCATTCGAAAAAACAACAATCATTAAGGAAAGGTCATAAGCATTGAGAAACTTACTATAAACAAAAATGAAACCATAAAGGCAATAAATATGTAGGAACATGGAGAACTAAAAGCAATGCATGGATATATCATAGTAGCACAATGGAAACATGGAACCGAAAGAGAAACCATCATCAAGATTGAGGTGGCAAGGAAGCAGTTGGAAGCTATGTCCAAATTTCACTAGGATGGATTGATGCTCGTGCTTGGTACTAGTTGACTACATTGATTAATATATCATATTGTATAGCTTTCTATCATGTTTCGAGGATAAAACATGCAAATGAGAATGTAATGTCATGTACCTAGGGTGGATAATATGGGGTACTTAGGGAGGTACCGAAGTGGATAATGTTATGTATTGAGGCCCTTTTATTTAAATAAGTCCCATGTAGTGTGAATACCAACAATTGTAATAAGACTTACTAAAAGGTTCCACCTACTAGAATATTCCTTCTTTAGAAAATATCTAGAGGGTTCTATTTACTAGAAAGTTCCTTCTTTAGAAAGTATTTAGAAGGTTGAATGTAAACTATATAAATGCGTAGGAGCTATGGAATGAGATGTCTTGGGGAGTATATTAGATGTAATAGTTGTACCAAGCATAATTTGTGGAGTGATTCCTTCCATAAGGAATAGTTAATTGCATTACCCTAGTTTAAGGGTCTTCTCTATATTATTATGTCATTATCTTGTTGTTTATTGTGTGAATTTGTTATGTTATTTGCAAGTCAATTTCTGTATTTTATCTTCATATTTATTAAGGAACACTACAAACAATAAGAAATTGATGTTTATATTCCTGTTTCTTTTCCATTTTATTTAAATGCATAATATCATTTTTCAAAGATGACACAACTTATCATAATATTCAAGGAAAACAATGCCACCTGAAATAACTCGTTGCTGGTTTGTAAAGGGGTAGGCTTCCACTCTTATAAGATGCCTATAATTATTGAGGTGTTAACTTTTTTTCCTTACGCCTGAGGATTTAACTCCATATATGAAACCATGATACTATACCTATCTCATAATATGAAAGTTATATAAAATTCATCAAAATATTTTATTAAATTTTATAAAAACATCAATATTGTATAAAAATAGAAAATTTAAACATTTATCGATTTGAAGATGTTTAAATTTCAATCTTTTCAAAATTTCATTTTATTTTCAAAATTATATATTTTTATTACAAATTATATATTTTTAGTTTATTTAGTTATATTGATACATGTCATTTATTTCATTCTCATGAATCCTTGAAAATTTAGATATTGGCCAGTTGCAACTATACTCATGGAATACAGGCTGTAGATTAATGACTTACACTATGCAGATAATCCCAAAAAGGTTATATCAAATTAGATATTTTTTATATTCATTTCTTTACTAAAACCAATAATAAAAAATTGTTTGTGGTCATTTTTCATGTAGAATTGAAGTAGTCTATGCCACTCTTTTGCTTGTGGGACAAGGGACCTCCCTTTGCGCAAGCGCAATGATACCGTTTTTGGATTTGAAACTATGATCTTCTAGGTGGAAACACATGTTCTTAACCATTATGCACACTCAGGCTATATAATTATAGAATCTCTCTCTCTCTCTCTCTCTCTCTCTCTCTCTCTCTTCAATTTTGTTTTTAAATTATAACTTTTAGTTGATATATATATATATGAGAGAGTGTTATGTCCATTTAAAATGTTGAAAAAATATAAGATATAAATTTTACAAAGTTTGTAAATAGGAGATGTCTAAAAGTTTGACGATTTGGACCGAGCGGTCATTTTTTTTCTAGAAATTCGACGTTTTTTATTTTGAAAATTTGGATTGTAACTATCTTTTAATCTCAATTTTGATGGTAAAAATGGATACACAACCCTCAAAAACCCTTAGGGCATCCAAAATTCCAAAACATGACAATTGTAACCTAGATTTTAAAAAATTCCGACCAGATTTGATTTGAATCAATCCTCCCCCCTTAAGATTTGAATCAATCATCCCCTCTTAGAAAATGATGGTCCCCATCATTTCACCCATGCTAAAAAAACAAAAGACTCGGTGATGTTTATAGTACCAACATGGTTACGATTTGTTAATTGCTGATTAAAGAAGGGTTTTGTGTGGTTTACATGTAATCTTGGGTTTGTGAATAACCCATAACCGCTGGCAATGACAAGATTGATCTTGGTCCCGAATTATAATGTGTGCATACATCAAATGACATGGGTAAAAATAAAGAAATTACAATAGGATTTAATCAATCCAAAAATAAGAAATTTACATGAAAATTCATGATTTTTGGGGCTTTGGACGTCTCTCTACAAATTTATTCATAACTTTTTCTATAGGTGATGAAATCAGATTCTGTTGAAAACCTATTTGAGGTATCGACAATATATTTTCATTGATATCTGGAACTTTCTATGATGTATCGCATGGAGCGAGAAAATTCCCATTGAAACTCAAGATGTGCGCGATTGCATTGTCTTACCGACCAATGCTACTTCAATCAAGGATATCTTTCAAACCAAGAAACAATTTTTTTTTACGTAAAATACCCATTTGAGATGACAAAAAGTCATTTCATATGAGCTATTATGTTAAATCCTCTGAAACATTTAATAGAGGTCGAAACATATATTTAAAGTTTTCAAAAGAGGTTCGTCCTCCATTTTGTCTATGATTGTGCTTCTCTGTCAACTATACAATAATGGGAAAGATGAGAAAGGGTTGGAATGAGTTCACCCAAGCCTCTATATGTTGCATGCAATTTGTTTTTAGTCCATGCCATGGTCATATTAAGTTGCAATAGTGTTGAATGTGAGAGCGTTGAGTACAAAGGGCCATAAAGGATGCTAAGGGTTTGTAGAGCAGTATGGGTTGTTATAGAGGAGTCAGAGAACCTCCAAGGACAAAATAAAAGCCTTGCAAATGTTGTAGAATTGTATGTAGTGAATCCATGTATGGATGCTCCTACAATGGTAAACACAAATACGAAGTTAGAAAAACCTTGTAGTGTTTATGGACCAACTATGATACTTATATTGTATGGCCCAACAATTGGATTCTGAGAGTACCAAAAGGAGGTTGGTGATTGTTGCAAATATTTGAACTCACAATATGCTTCAAACCATTTTTCCCTTGGAGTGATTACCCTTTATGATACCAATGATCCAGATATTGAGGGATAAGATCCATAATGATTGAATGCCGATAGAAAAGGAGAGAAAACATACCGATTTTCCCTAAAATGAATCATAAGAACATGGATGAAAATACATGAACAAAATACATCACAAAAATATGAGAAAGAGAGAGAGAGTTGGAAAATAAGGATTCCATTAAGATGAACCACTACGTGCAATGATGCTGATTTTGGAACCTCTCCTCCCCCCTCTAAACTCTCTTTCCATTGCCTTTTTACAAGGGGCGTTGTTGATGAAGTCAACTTTTATTTAACTTTGCCAATTACATGTCCATAATGTTCCTCTTTTACACTTAATACAAATATGGATTTATGCCTTTTACATCCAAACTTAGACTATAAGCCCCTTTAAGATTCAGATTAAATATAAATGTAAAACTTAACATAAAAAATTGAATATTTTCATTTTTATTAAATAATACTTCAAATCATAACAATTTAAAATTTATATTTTAAAATTTTCAAATTACAAATTTTAATACTTTTAACTTTTATTGTAAATATAATATTAACATATTTTTCACACATAAAAAACTAGTTACTTGTTATTTCATAGGAATCAAATATAACTTTATCAAGTACACTCAAAACCTGAAACTGGAAACCTAGTTTCTATTATATGCATCAAAATAGTTACTATGCTAACTAGACCACAAGTCTAGATAGTTCCAATAGTATACCCTCCACAACAAAATATGAGTTATATAGACTTCCATAAATATATTATATTGGTTGAATCTAAAATACTAACATACATATATAGAAAAGGTAGTCATCTTAATAAGAGGCCATGAGAGTGCCCCTTTTCACCACATAATTGTCCGTAATCTCTTCAAAAAACAACAGTCCTTTAGGAGAACCAACTGTTTTCTTGGATAATATATCTACCATAACATTAGATTGTCGATATATATGTTTATAAGTCATAATAGTGAAAGAAGATTGCATAATTCTAATCTTGGAGCACCAATGAACTAAGACAACCACTTGTAGTGACGTCATCATAAAAATTCAGTCAATAATGACTCTTGAGTCCCTCAATACCTGTAGAGACAAATAAGTTTTGTTAGATGCAAAATATAGAAGTCCCATTAATGCCAATAAGTCTACTATGGTGTTAGAACCAACCCCACAACCCATCCACAAGAGAAAACGATGTTTACCTTCAAGTTGTAACCGCATCTCTCCACTACATACACTTTGTTGTGAAGTAGCATCAAAGTACCCCACAGGAAGTTTCTCTAAAAGAGAAAGATCTAAAATAGAATTCGAAATCTTTTGTTTTAACTACTCAAGACATTCCTTATAAATCCCCAAAATTATACGTGCCGATTATTTCTGGCCCACTATCTTTAAAGATTGTGTGGAAGTTGTAAAGCGATCTCATCCTTGTCATCTCTATACTAGAAAGATGCGGTCTCATCCCGCTCCTTTGTTTCCCATCATCGCGGTAGGACCCTTCACTAAGTGGGGGGTTGATTACATGACATGCAACCCAGTTTCTATTGGGGGGCACAAGTACATCATTGTCGTTGTAGACTACTTTACGAAGTGGGCAGAGGTAATTCCTACCTTTAAGGCCGATGGCGAAACGATAACTTATTTTGTTTTTAACCAAATCATTAATAGATTCGACATACCAAAGTAGATTTCCATTGACCATGGAAGTCATTTTCAGAACAACATTATGACTGAGTTGACCACCATGCTAGGGTTTAGGCTAGATCATTCATCTTCCTTTTACCCTCAAGTGAATGGACAAGCAGAGGCAGTTAATAAGACCTTGAAAACCATTATGAAGCGCACTATCAACGCGAGTAGGTCAAACTGGCATATCATGTTGTACCCTGATCTTTGGGTATACCGGACTAATGTTAAGACTGCTACTAGTTTCTTTCATTTCCAACTCGTTCACAAGGTGGAAGAAGTCACATCGGTTGAGTGCGAGATACCATTCCTAAATATTGTTATTCATGTGCTTCTCGACACTATGGATATGGAAGAATGTTTTCTTCACTTAGAAAATATAGATGAACAATGCAGAGATGTGTTGACTGCAAATGAGGATTATAAGAATAGGGTCAAAAACCAATACAATAAAGTCGTTAAACCGAGAGTTTTCTTCGAGGGAGAACTTGTTTTACTCTGGGATCAAGACAAGGAACCCCTGGGGGCATGCAATTTTAAGTCTATGTGGTTAGGCCCCTATGGTGTGTCAAAGGTATTGAAAAATGGAGCTTATTAATTAACCGATTACGATGGAAACAAGTTGCGTGAGCCCATAAATGGTCTCTACCTAAAGAATTATTATTCTTAGGCATGGTATTTTTTTTGTATTATTATTGTATGTTCATGTACAATAGGTTATTAACTGGTTAGTGTTTCTTATATAGTCAGTTGGTTGTTTCATATTCCATTCGAGTGGTTCGTAGGTTTTGTTGATGGTATCAGCCGCCACACTTGTAATATGGATTCAGCCACCTGGGTTATTTATACACCCTCAGGACAATTGGTTACATATGGTGGCACTTTCTTAGGTCTTGCGACTAATAATATGGCGGAATACAATGCAGTCATTGAATTGTTATGGGATGCTACATTGCATGGCATTACCCGTTTGGAGCTTAGACTTGACTTACAACTCGGGGTTTCCCATTTCAATGGTGATTATTAGGTGTGAAACCCTAACTTACTAAGTCAGTTTTTACGTGTCAGGTTACTTGAAATAAATTTTGAATACATTTCATACATGCATATTTCAAGAAATCAAAACAGAATTATTGATGCATATGCAAATTACATACTCAATTGGCACTTAACGTACACATTGTAAATAAAATATACAGACACATTTGAAGCACATGTTCATAACCACACACACACACACACACACACACACATAAAAGTATGTCCATAGATATAATGTGTTTGATCCAAAGATCCTGTCATAAGTACATCAATATACAAAAAATAGGATCATAATCTGTAATATTCCTAAGTATAGGGATGATCCTCAACCTCCTCGGCCGCAACTTCCTCTACAACCTCCATATAACATAGTATGATCTTAGTCACCCTTCTAAGAAGGCGTAACCAGGTCGGAGGAACCCCAACCACATTCTCCTGCATAGTCATGGGGATCCATTCCATCTGAGCATGGGGACATCCTGGGTAATCTTGGACAACTTCCCCTCCATGACACGAAGCATCACATCCTCTCCACCAACCTACGTAGGCCACAACAAAATTATGGGATATATGCTGGGGCAGACCGGTCCAACATCTGCATATAAACATAAATAAGGTCAAACTCACGTACATATGTATATATAATTTTATGAATAAAATATCATAAAAAAAAAATAACTGGAAAATTAAAAAGACATACCAATATCCCCCCATGCTCCCCTAGGAGGGAGGATGAGTTTTGGATCACCCTTGAAGTCTAATCCCGCATAGGGGAACTGCTTAAGAGAAGGTACATGTCTACTCCATTAGGAGTAGAAGTCATCGTCATAGTTTCTCTGGATCGCACCAACGCCTCCCTGTCGTAGCAAGATATCTCCCCACCATGTGAGTCTAGGATCACGGGGTGGGCATGGTGGTAAATTCACTGCGGGAATGAGGGAAAGAACCCTCTCAAAGAAGAATGAAACTAGTATACTGGCGTATCCAAAGTTCTTCTTTCGACCCCTCCTACAGTTAGACAATTGTTTCTTCATAATCGAGAGTAATCCCGAGCCCCAATCAAACAATGAACCCCACATGCACTCTATTGCTACACACATATGGGTCCGTGTTGCTAAATGTAGCGCAGATGACCCTGCATCTCTGGCAACTGTGCTTTCCATCACCTTCAATGGAAATTTACTAATCTGTGAAATTGGGACTTGTGTCCTAGGAAAACAATATGTATTGACGTAGTCTTACACACTAAGTGGGTCACTGCCCCGGCTGGTGCCCTCCAGATTCATAGGTTCCTCCTTGCGAGATAGTCTCGTAATGAAGTAAATATCATCTATTGTCAACTCCAAGGTCTCCCCTTAGAGGTCAAAGATCCCAAGCTCGCGATCCCAATAACTCACCAAGGTCTCCAAAAGGTGGACCTGGGCACACATATTCAAAGTACGGTAGAATTTTAATAAATCACGTCTTTGCAAATCTTTCAAAGTTGAGGCATATCTCATGGCATCGTGATCCATGTCCTCATGCTCTAATTCTCTTCATTCCAACACCATGTTTTATTTCCAAATAAGCATATCCTTCATTAGAATCCATTAAAATTTCATTGCATTATCATTTTTTGAAAAAACTTGAGCTTGCACAGTATTCACGACTATGCTTTCTACACAGCACAAATCACTTGCAAGTTGCACTGCAGGAAACCCGTGGTTAAAAGTCACACTCACGGGCCTAATGAAGGCCACTCGCAAGTACCCGGGATGCCTTTAGGGAAGGAAAAAAATTGATTTTACCATCAAAGACAAAATTGGAATGGACTAAATGAAAGAGGAGGGAGAGACCACCAACCTGCAACTAGCGGATTCAAATTTGGTCCACTGGATTGTACGCTACAGTTAGTTGATGTTCGGAGGTAAACTTGCCAAATATGGTGAAAATTTCCAAATGGTATGTTTATTTTTTTATTTTGATCTATTTATAGTAAAAAATTAAAAACATTTACCCACTTTGTACAGTTTAAAGTTAGTTGCTGATATTTGAACTAATGCCATGGTCTTTTACTAGCTACAACAGGTCCTGAATGATCGAAAAGTTGATTTTTGTCGCATATAGGGTAGGATTTGGTATTCATTACAAATTTTGCACTCACACCTTATCCTCTGCTTAACCCTAGGATCACTTTTCATCCATGGAATATGGTGTATAACCTCTTTTACCTTGCACACATCATTGTTATTTCGTGGATAGGGCCTCCTTTACATGGGTAACCCTATTTTAGAACATCTTATTGTCTTTATGGTACCCATGCCGCAGTTGTGTTAGGTTTGCGGGAGCCTTCTTAGTTGTTTTTCATGACAAAATGAGCCTCATTTTGAATCTTTTTACAAGCTATACCCGATTATAAGGCTCCCCGCCCTTATGGATTTTTCTTTAGGCCCTCGTCTGACTCCTTAAAAACAGAATAGATAGCCGAGTAAACTTGTCCATTTAGACTCGCTAAGGTAAATTAAACGATCATCTACATTGGTGGTAGGTTATGTCTTTCTAGGATCATGTAGATTATTTACGAGAAAGGAACACTCTCTTTTCTGCGGAATTGTGAAGAGTATCTTCAAACATAGGTTTATCTCTTTTCCGAACCTGAAGGACTAAATTTACGGGAAAGGAGCCCCTGGTATTAGCTTAGTTTTCTCTTTTTCATGCTATGGACCTAAACTTGAAAAATATTTAGAGCGTACTTCATGTCTTTGTCATGCTCACTAACCCTAAAAAACAAAGCATCGAGTTTACTGTTGTAAGTCCCATTTCTCGTAAACAAATGGAAGTTTTCGAGTGATCTTGCCTTCCTTCACACTCACAAAACTCAGGCATATGCTAATTTTGAAGCTGCCTATTTCTGGTGATAGTTTACCCCTTTTTTAGACATTATCTAAGTACAAAAAATGTATACCTTAGTTCTTCGGAAGCTAAGAGAGTTCTTTTGTGAATTGTTTTATACTTTTTCGACCTCTGGAGACTAAATTGTATGAAAAAAGAACCCCCCTAGCGTCTTCTTCGGAGTTTTCCAAACTCAAAATTATGAAAATAGCAACAAGCACCTACTAATTCGGGCTCGTAAAATCCACGAATCAGTGACATATCAAGCATTATTCTCTCTCCTCTTCAATCTTGTAAAAAATGAATAAAAAATTGAGTTGACTTTATTGGACTCGTTAAAAATTAACAAGAAAGGTAAGGAATAATTTCACTCTTTGGGTTATAAGCAGTGGAAGCATGTCATCTTGAATAAATCACTCTCTAAACTTCTTAATACTCATGTCTCAGTTTTCCACTTCCAGCTCAGTTATTACTTCATGTTTTTACTCCTCCACTTGTCCTTTATACATGAGTAATCTGATCATGTCTCCTACATGACAGATAAGTCTAGTTGTCCCATATGGAAGCTTAAATATGCCTTTGGTCATCTTTGTGTTGTGCTCAATGTTCAAGGATATTTATCTCTATCTGGTCATCCTAATTCCCATCACTTTCATTTCTGATAATTTCTGGTGTCTACCTTCCCTCGTCTAGTCTTCCAGTTACTCTTTTGATTTGTTGAAGGATTCATTACCTTTCTCCTCGCACTACGGTTTCTCATCAGCATCTCCTAAAGACAAAAGACCTTGAGTTTCGAATATGGTACCTTAGGATTCACTACTCACATTGGTGAACTCCTTTGCTTCAGTTCTCATAATTACTCATTTACTAACACTCTGATGAATTTCTTCCATGTATGACTTCAGCACAAATATTCACACGATAGGAGTTGTAATGGTTACTATGGATTTGGATGAATACCTTAGGTTCATATCTCTATAACTTAATTTGTGCAATATTGTGTTATGTTCTGTGACAATACTTCCATATATTAAAGACTCATCATTGTATATTGTGTCTTTGATCTGCCATTGTAATACATACATGGCCTCGTTGCTCGTATTATATGATGTAATCAAATATTGTAATAGAGCTAGTGTTCCACTTTATTGAACATGGAATCCTCAAAAATGATTTTGTACATAAATTTGATGTGTCTATTTCAATTGCCTCTCTATAGCCTTGGTAACTGAGTTCTCTAAGAATAAAGATTGTAATGTATTTCGAACATAGTTTCCCTCCAACCTCATTCATTAGGGGGCATCTGTTATCTAGTGAAATGGAACTTCTCCATCCAAGTACTGACACTCAATGTGTCTATACACAAAAGGACACAATATATTGAAGTAGCCCAAAACCTATAGATGAGCATGTGCCTTAATACATCTTCATCATGCTAGTCTTGCCTATGTTTTATAAAGAGCTTAAGGTGAAATCGCGACTACTGCCACAACAACCTGTGATCCATTCATGGGTATCCATATATACAACCCGCAATTACATGATCACACTTTGCACTTGCAGGTTGCCTTTATAAAAGTTGTGTTTCACTCATGACTTACCTATATTAGTGCCCGTGATTACCCTAAGCCAAAAATTTAAAAATAGAAACATGTTTAGTAAAGGACAGTTGGGCTCGTAATCATAGCATTCCCAAATTCGTCAACCATATCAACCATCTCAACCTTTGTAACTCCTCTCATTCATCAAGTATAAATAGAGGGTAGGGGTTGAGGCCAAAGATGTATCCTAAGAGAGAAAGGTTATGATGGAGGAATATCCTTGGAGATTTGGAGTAACAGAACTCAGTTCCTTGGCTAGCAGAGGAGGACTTGTATCCGATATTGGTTGTATTTTTTATCACTTCTTATCAATAAACAACGAATTTCTTCCAAATTAGTGCACTTATGTTCTTATGTGTTATGATTTCTTAATTATCTTGGTGTCTTATTGCAATCATAATATTTCATTAATCTCTTATATAAAATCTAAGATATTGCAGGAAGGTGTCTATCTCTTTGGCAGGTGTGAATATCCCTAGAAGTTTTTAGAGCATTTGGATTGAAGGAGAAAGCTAGGACTAGCCTTCATAAACAAGGTACACTAACTTTCTGCCTTATTTCTCTGTCAAATTTCCATATAATTGAATGTCTGCAAGTTTAATTTTGGTATTTTGGTGACCCCAGAACCTTAGGTCATAAGGTGGAATTTCCTTGAACAATAAACATGATGCATAGGGGAACCCTAAAATTCCATATCCCAACTTCTTTCCCCAGGATTTAGTTTTCTCTACATTTAGAAAACTTCTAAATTTGGCTTCTAGGCCAAATATTTCTTTTACGTGTCTAAATCAGTCTCAAATAATTCAATCCGCAACTCTTATTCCACTAACTGAATTCAACTATTGAGTTTTTCGTAACTTAGTTTCTACAACAACCTTTATGTAAGATTATTTCCACAATTGCAGATTGTGGATTGCGGGTATGCAATTCCCACTTTTCCAAAAACTGACTTCCGCAATCATGCGACCGCAACGGTCCTTTCCGCAATCGGAATTACAGATTGCGAATCCACCTTCCCACTTTTCCCAGAACTGGGTTCCGCAAGTCTCTTTCCATAGTCAGGTTGTGGATTGTGGATTGCGGCCATTCCTTCAACTTTTCTCGAAATGGGCTTCCGCACTTTCTTGCTACAAATCTTTTTCCGTAACTTTTGAGAGCCGCCGATCTCTTGTGGTTTTGATCTCGTCCGTCAATCTTCTATCACCCGTGGAACTTCACTTTGACTTTGTGGATCTATTATCCCCCGTGAAGGTTCAATTCGTGAATATTTTCCCACCGTCGATCCATCCTTTCTCCTTTAATGTGGATCGTCCAATTTTAACTATAATCTCTGCAACTCCATGTCAATTGATTAGAGCATCGATGAATCGATCTCTGTCCAACTTCACCAAGCTTGTCTTGGTTTAATTCTGAGCTTCACCTCTACAGAACGTTTGCAAGGGAACATTGATCATGTCGGTGATCGATGACATAGGATTTATTCATGCATTTCACTGAGAGATCCATCAACCAATCTCTGTAACCTTCCACTCTTAAAATCCCTAAATTCATAATACGACACACACATACCTGTCAACCATTAAAAGAGGTTAATAAAGCATTCAACTCATAAAATCTTACACTCAGACAGAGTTGCAATTACATAGAGATATGCCGAAATAGGATTTCCTTCATTCAATACAAGGAATCTGTATATTTACATCAATCTAGAATCTATGTTATGATTCTCTTAGTCTGGTACAACCACAACCAACTATATTGGCATGATTTACATTGGTTTGGCCACTTCTTAACCAGATTTACATTGGTTGGATACACCTTAGCCAAATTTACATTGTTTGGCTACCCCTTAGCCATATATTACATTGTTTGGATACATACTATTTCCTCGAAGGATTACAAAATATATACAACGGGATTCATGAACCAATTCTGGTTCAGATCCTCAATACACTAAACAATCTGCTAACTAATTCTAATTAAGGAAATCTCTTAAGCCTATCCTATGACTCGTTTCCATTAGATGAGGGATTTGTTACATAACTCACACTTTGACTTAATGACTCATACATTCACCTAGTGACTCACCCAAATGACTCATCATCCATCTAGAATCACATTTAAACATAGGTTTATTTACAATAAAATAGTTCAAGGACTATTAATTTAGGAAATGAGGACCGCTTCTAGGTCTGATCCAAACATTGGTCTTGTACTTGGATGGAGAGTAGGATGTTCCTGCATCACACATTCGAAAGGAATAATGTAAAGGAATATCATGATAATGGGATGACATGTATGAACGTTAGAAGGATGTACTGGGATGAAACTAAGGAGCCTTATGTTTTCTCATAACACTACATCCAAGTGTTTTTTTACCCGGATGTGTTGGGTAGGGATTGGTGGTTCGTATTAAGACACAAACCTAGATCTAAATGTAATTAAGAAATAATTACATTTGAAATCTTAATCACCTATTATATTTTTTAATATAAGTTCACAAAGTTGTTTACATTTATTGTAACATTATGATAATAACTACACTATAACGAAGAATATATTATTGGTGTTTTTTAATAAACACCTCTCACAATTTTTCAAAATAAATATGCATGATGTTTTTTCACAATTTATAAAAATGCATGATGTTTATACACAATATTAAATTGGAGGAATTTTTTTTGATACTACACATCTAACAATCACATCTAGATGACACATCTATGAGAAAACAATATGAACATTCACATCTAATATCACCTAACACCATTTAATATAACATTTAGTAAGTACATATAAAAAAAGTTAACATCATTTAACATACCATCACCATCATTTTCACCACTTAACAAACATAAACATGCCATCCTCATCATTTTCACCCCCTAACAGACATAAACATAAACATCATCATACCATCATAAACATAAACATAAACATAAGCATCATCATACCATAAAAAAACATAACCATATTACACATAAAAATAAACATAAACATGAACATGGCATCACAAACATTACCTTACATCATCTAACACACAAATCTAATACTAACATCGAACAAAACACAAGTTACATTATATAACATAATTACCACACACCTCTAACATTAAATCTCATCTAACCTAACCTAACATGCACATTACCATCAACATATAGATAAACATCAACATCTACATCTACATGAAAAATGCAGTATATATACGTGTGTGTGCAAACAATAACATCAAACTGATGATACATACCGATTATATATCTCCAGTCCAATAACGGCTATAACATGTATGCTCCACCTCCAGAACCAAAGGATTCAGTATATTTTCCACTCAAGCCAAAGGCATCAACACCTGCACTAGTAGAGACAAAGGCATCAACACCTTCACAAGCATAGCTATAGGAATCGACACCTCCATCAATAGATTCAGAGGAATTGGTACCTCTTCTAGGAAAAAAAAAACAAAGAGAAGCATAGATAGTACCATCAAGCTAAATAATATCCCCTCTAAGCACCACATCTACAGTAGAGGCAACTAGAGAAGGAAATTGTGGATGGTTGGGTCGATGAGGAGGATAGGTAGGTGAATCGAGTAGGAGTAGTTGAGGATATGGAAATGGTGGGCCAAGTGGTGGTAGGTAATGAGATGAAGGAGTTCATGGAGGTGGAGGAGGTGTATGATATGTAAAGGATACATCCTCTCAACAATTAGAAGGATCTGATGGAGGAGGAGGAGGAGGATCTTCAGCCTCATCGGATAAGGAATTGTCATCCCTCCTAATAGCTAAATGAATGGTTGCATCAACATAATGTTGCATCAAGTTCTTCATATCATAAGGAACCATCCTCCATATCTATATGAGGTTAGTTTGTACATAATGCCATGCACCCATATAGGTTTAAGCCCATGTTGTGCAACTATGTTGATAACCTGTCTGCCACATCCTGTTGATACCTCTCACCGGGCCTGTGTCAAAGGCCATGTCTATGATACTATGACGTCTTTGGATCTTGCATCTCCTCATCATCCTGAGCGGGAAGAGGTGGATCCTCCCCATCGAACATGTTGATGTCTACAAAATATATAGCATAGAATAATAATGAAACAAATACATTAAACACTTTGATATAACAATTTAGAATATAGTTCATTTGCATAATCATAAAGAGAATAAATTGAAAATATATTAATTTAAACATAATGATAACATTACCTCTCTCATCTAGTGGCTCACCCTAACAGAAGAAGATGATGTCGCACACTCTCCAATCCAATCCTGCATATGGATATGGAACTGGTTCTGATGAATGGTCATCGTCACTACCTAGTGTCTCAAGTACCTCTACTGTGATCTTGGTCGAGACTTTGAATGCACCCTCTTGGGAATCATCTTCCACCACATGCGTATACACACGTTTTTCATCGACCTAGGAGGGAAATAGTCAAATGATGGCTTGGTGGCCAGAAAAATCTCCAAAAATAGGTAAAAAATATTTGAACCAAAAGGGAAGTTGACCCTCCCATGAATGTATGCACAACATTGATCCAAAGCATAACAAAATTGTCATAAAAAAATGGCAGACCACTTGATGCATCTAGGCATCTGACATAATTAATAGAGGTCAACTAATGTGTTTCCCATCAATGGGGAGGTTTTTGATGGTCGTCACCAATAGTGAGAGGCACCTCACACGATTTACACTGAAAGACGAAATGCAAAGTTGTCCATCGCTCACTTGAAAATAAGTAGAATAGGTGACGTGGTCAATGATATATCTCTAAGCGTAGGCTAGATGACTCACTATTGCATCACTAGTTGGGACCTCAGGGAACCGAGGAAAATCCTCCCCTCTATTGGATAGCCCAGTGATGAAACATATGTCCTCCTAAGTGGGTTGGAATCACCAATCGGGAACAACATGAAATGCCTACCTCCAATGATCCTAGTGTCATATCAAATGAACTAGCAATGTTGAGTTCTCCTTGAGGGATGTATCCTCTTAATAGAAATTCAGGATACAAGCCATACATATGTCTCTATTTAGATGAATAATCAGGCAAGAGTGAAAATCCCTATCTCGCTCCCTCACCTCCCACTCTCACACGAAGTTGTACTACTCAACCTATTCCCGTTGTTGCTGATTTGTGTCTCGATGTTGACATCTCTGTTTCATATATAACATCAACCACTCTCATAAATATACATGTAAAAGAATTAAACGATAATTCTATTTACTACATCTAATATAATTAAATTTGCTAAAAAAATAATTTTGACAAGCGGTACGACTTAATTACAATAATACACGGCTATTGATGCTCTTAAACCAAAAGTGCATCTCTAATGACACGCTACTATAAAACACATGTGTTATTATTATAGTTTTAAACATATAAATAATAGGTGGTGTGTCATCTATGAGATTCCCTGGTGCGTTACGTCGAACTTATCACACCATTGTGTGAGTGTCTATTTATTTATTTTGTAATTTTAAAATGAGTTTACATTGCACCTCATTCACGTCAATGCATCGACGAATGGTGCACAAATGTTCATATAACGCACCGTCTGACAATGAGTTTGTAAGGTTTACAGTGCATTTGTGACATAAGAGCACACCTGATCCAGGTGCATTAGGCAACCATTTAAACAAAAGGCTTAGCAATGTGATGGATTGGTCACATGCTGAAGCTGAGGAAAAAAAATTTGGACATCTAATTAGGAGATGGTTAGATTTTAAATAAAGATTTGAATTAAAATAAAAAACAGTTTGGGTAGTTTTCCTTGTTTCTAGGAAGGGAGGTTTGGTTTTAATGTGGAGATTTTCATTTTTGAGTTAGTTTTTTGTGGAAAAGAAAGAAAATATTCTCGTAAAGACTGTGTACATGCCCTCTCTGCAGATGGAAACTGAATATGAAAAAAAATTACATCTGTAGGTTGTTTGAACATTTTGGAATCAAATATATTTTTTGGAATTTAATATAACTGATAGTTCTCTGCAAAATTATGGTGAGCAACTACTCCAGATCCAGAAATTTGAAAGTGGGTGTGATTTGTTCTGTTTATTTCATATTTGGAAACACCATTTAATTGAAAACGTGGAAAGACAGTGAAATGTGTTATCTCTGCATTGATGGATAACTTGGGATTGTCTGTGTGTTAAGCTTGAGTTTTCTTTATACGTTTCATTCCCTTTCTTTGCTGACGACATTAACAGAGGAATTGGTGTTTATTAATATTTTATAACTTTCTATGGAGAAAACTTGGGAATAGCCTGCAAACTAAACCAAAATAGCAATTAATTGATTAAAGATCGCCAGAATGAAATGAAATTAGTGTTCATTGCTGATTTTATTTAGAAAAAGTTTTAGAAATCCCCTGGAAAGCTGCGTTTGGATGAAAACAGTAATGTGTCAAGTGTTTTTTTTCTCCTTCACCAACCGTTTTGGATCTGTGCTCTAACAAACAAACAAACAAACAAAACCTGTTTGAGAATATTTAAGGAAAGTCTGTTAAATTCTGAGTGAATCATTTTGTTTTTGGGTGAACATCGAAGTGTTATTCAAACTAATATCAATGGAAGGTTGACAGACAAACAGTTTTAGCTCAAGTTATGTGCGTGCCAGGGCTCTTGGCTTATTTTCTTTCAGTTTTTTTCATCCTTATTTCCATCAATTTGTGGTGTCATATCCATAACGTTGTTGTTTTCCTTAAGTTCTAGAAGGATGCATAGACCAGCAGGAAGAGGACGAGGTCAAAGAGGCAGACCTAGGGAAAACACAGAACTCCAAGAAGAGATAAGGAGACCGCAAGCTCGATTGGAGGCCACGAAAATGGGAAGACAATGGGATCCTGAACGTGGAGATATTAGTGAGCCCGACGAGGTACTTGAAGAAGAAGAAGTAGTGCCAGCTAAAGTTAGATGCTTGAGGGAAGTATTGGGCTCAAGTTTCAGTCCAAATCCTAAACTCTCCATTTACGATGGTGCTTTGAAGGCTAAGAACCTAATAGATTGGATTAGTGAGATGGACAAGTATTTTGAGTATGAGGATATTGACGAAAATAAAAGAGTTAAATTTGCAATGACACGGTATAAAGGTCACGCTACACTATGGTGGGACAATGTGTAGGCTAAAATAAGAAAGAAGGACAAACCCTTGATCAAGAGTTGGGATAGGATGGTGGAAAAAATGAAGGGCAAATTCCTTCCAAATGATTACGAGCTAACTCAATAGAGACAAGTGCAAAATATCAAGCAAAATATGATGATAGTGAGGGAGTACACCGAAGAGTTTTACTAGGTGAACTTGAGAGCAGGTCATGTAGAAGATACCCCAGAGAAAATATCCAAGTATATCAATGGTTTGAGGTTGGATATACAAGATGAAATCAACATACTTTCCCCAAGAACAATAGAGGAGGCATACCAATGTGCCTTGAAAGCGGAAGGAAAGATAACATGGAAGAAACAATCTAGCAGATGACGTGGATTTGCTAGAGGGAAAGGACAATCAACTGGAAAAGGGAAGTTTCCAAAAAATAATAATGATGAAGGTAGTTCAAGTCAACAAATACAGTCAGAGAAAGAAGGTGGCAACAAAGGAGGAAGACCTTACTAGAGAGGTATAGGTAGAGGAAGAGGCACAGAGATTTCCTATCGATGTTACATATGTACCACTTTGGGTCACCGATCTTTTGAATGTCTTGAGAATGACAATACGGGACAGTGAGGTGCATACATAGATCAAACTGAAACAGTAGAGGAACAAGCACCAAAAGTAGAGAATGTGCCAGAGACCGAAGAGGTGTTGATGATGCACAAAGTCCTATTGAAGCCAACAAAGGAGATTGCTGAACCAGTTCAAAGAAAATTCTTATTCAAGACAATGTGTAAGGAAAAAGTTAAGTGCTGCAAATTAGTGAGTGATAGAGGAAGTATGGACAATTTAGTCTCCCAAGAAATGGTAGATAAATTGGATTTGAAAAAGGTTAAGCATCCTACACCTTATAGAGTGTCGTGGTTGCAAAAAGGACACCAATTGTTGGTACAGGAGCAAAGTGAAGTTGAGTTTCAGAATGGTAAGTATAAGGACAAGGTACTTTGTGACATAATTCCAATGGATGCTTGTAACATTCTTTTGGGTTGACCATGGCAGTTTGACAAGAAAGTGATACATGATGGAGAAAGCAATTATTATAAATTTGAAAAGGATGGCATCAAGCATACTCTTGTGCCACTAAAAGAGGACAACATAGTTGAAACAAGTAGCCCAAAAGTACTGATGCTAGGTGGAAAGGAATTTCTACAACAAATGCAAGAAGAAGAGGTAAGTTATTAAGTGGTTTGCAAGCCAAAGGTGGTACTTCTGCATACTAAAATTGTGGATTTACCTATTGAAGTTCAAGAGTTGTTGCATGAGGATCATGATATTGTAGTTGATGATTTTCCAAATGAGTTGCTGCCGAAAAGAAGCATCAGTCATCACATAAACTTGATACCGGGAGCAAGTATTCCAAACAAAGTTGTGTACCGAATGACACCCAAAGAGAATGAAGAAGTGAGGAATCAAGTCCAAGAACTGTTGGACAAAGGACTATTAAGAGAAAGTTTGAGTCCGTGTGTTGTGCCTACAGTACTAACTCCAAAGAAGGGTGGAGAATGGAGAATGTGTACGGACTCCAGAGCAATCAACAAGATTACTATTCTTTACAGGTTTCCATTGCCACATATGGATGACATGATGGTTTTCTTGAGTGGATAAGTTTACTTTTCAAAACTTGATTTGAAAAGTGGTTATCATCAAATCCTGATCAAAGAAGGGGGCGAGTGGAAGACAAATTTCAAAACCAATGATGGATTGTACAAGTGGTTGGTCATGCCATTTTGTCTCTCAAATGCACCCAGTACTTTCATGTGATTGATGAATGAATTCTTGAAGGATTTCATTGGTAAGCCTTGTCATTGTTTATTTGGATGATATTATAATTTTCAACCAAACTAGAGAAGAGCACTTGAGACATTTGAAGTATGTTTTAGAAATATTGCAACAAGAAAAGTTATTAATTAACATGAAGAAGTGTTCTTTTATGAAAAATGAGCTTGTATATATAGGCTTTGTTATTTTTAGGGATGGCTTGAAAATGGATCCGAAAAAGATAGAAGTAATTGTAAATTGGTCCTCACCTAAAAATATTTTTGAAGTGAGAATTTTTCATGGTTTAGCTAGCTTCTATAAGAAATTTATTAGAAATTTCAGTCGTATTTGTGCACCAAGCATTGACACTATTGAGAAGGATAGGCAGCCATTTTATTGGACAACAGCAACAGAAAAAAACTTTCAATTGTTGAAGAAGAAGATCACTGAGAAGCCGGTGTTGAAGTTGCCAGACTTCAATCAGCCCTTTTAGGTAAGATGTGATGCCAGTGGGACAACCATTGGAGTTGTATTGAGTCAAGAAGATAATCCCATTGCATATTTCATTAAGAAGTTAAATGAGTCAAAAAATATAATTACTCTTCTTATGACAAAGAATTTTATGCAGTGGTTCAAGCTTTGAAGCATTGGAGGCATTACCTGATGCCTACAGAATTTGTTTTATTTTCTGATAATTATGCCTTACAATATATTATGCAGCAACACAAATTAAATAATAAACATGCAAAGTGGGTGGAGTTTCTTCAAATTTTTACTTTAGTTTTGAAGCACATCAATGGGAAGGAAAACAAGGTTTTTGATGCTTTAAGTAGGAGATGTTTAGTCATGCAGGAGAGTCAAATACATATTTTGGGCTTTGATTATTTGAAAGACTTATATGACATTGACACAGATTTTAAAGAAGCTTTTGCAGCATGTAAAAATTCAGTCAATAGGGACAACAGTCCATGGAAAGAGTTCATGTTGTAGTATGGACTTTTGTTTAAGAACAATCAGTTAAGTATTCCAATTGCTCAATGAGGGGAAACTTGGTTCAAGAAAAACATAATGGCGGGTTGGATGGACACTTTGGTGTTGATAAAACACTTGGGAAGCCGAGTCACTTTGATTTTTGGCCTAAGATGAATGCATATGTATAAATGTACGTGAACACGTGCATGATATGTCAACATGCGAAAGGAAGAAGTCAGAATGCCGGATTTTACATGCCTTTACCTATTCCTAATAGACCTTGGGATTCGGTAAGCATGTATTTTGTTTTGGGTTTACCGAGAATTCAACGAGGTAATGATTCAATCCTTGTAGTAGTGGATAGATTTACAAAGATGGCTTATTTCATTCCATGTTACAAAACTAGTGATGCTACCCATGTAGCTAATTTGATTTTTAATGAGATTGTTCAGTTGCATTGATTTACAAAGAGTATAATTTATGACAAGGACACAAGATTCATAGGGAATTTCTAGAGGACTTTGTGGAAGAAGCTTGGCACTAAGCTAAATTTTAGCTCAGCCTATCAGCCACAATCTGATGGAGAGACAGAGGTTGTAAATAAAAGTTTGGGTAACTTGTTGAGGATTTTAGTAGGTGACCGACCTAGGCAATGGAATCATGAATTAGCCCAAGCTGAGTTTTCCTAGAATGACACACCAAATAGAAGCACAGGAAAAACTCCATTTCAGATTGTGTATGGCATGCATCCAAGAGGAATTTGTGAACTAAGAGACTTGGTAAATCTTGAACATAGAAGTGCTGATGGAGAGGATTTTGCAGCAACCATGAGTGAATTGCATGAGTAAGTAAAGAAAAGATTACAAGACACAAGCTACAGGTATAAGAAGTGATCATATTTGCACAGGAAAGAGGTGAACTTTGAAGTGGGAGACATGGTCCTAGACCATCTTAGAAAGGAGAGGTTTCCAAAGGGGTAGTACAACAAGTTGAAAATGAAGACGATAGGGCCTTGTAAGGTTCTTCACAAGTTTTCAGTGAATGCTTATGAGATGGAGTTACCTCCTGGTATTGGCATTTCACCCATTTTTAATGTAGCTCATTTGTATTTCTACACAGCTGATGATTCAATTCAAACTTCTGGAAATATTGACCAAAATGAAGGAAAAGAACAGCAGTGGGTGAAACAAATGCCTCTGGCAACTAATTTAGTAGCTGAACATATTTTGGATACACATGTTACTAAGAAGTGACTAAGAAGACCAGGAAGAAAAAATATTTAGAATATCTGGGAAAGTGGAAAGACCATTCAATGGAAGATTCTACTTGGATGGATGAAGCAGCGCTACAACAAGCCGATCATTCTGTAGAAGATCTTATGAGAAGAAGCTCATAAAATGCTTATGAGATGGAATCAAAGATATTTTTGGAATTTAATATAACTGACAGTTCTTTGCCAAATTATGGTGAGAAACTGTTCCAAATCCAGAAATTTGTAAGTGGGTGCCATTTGATCTGTTTATTTCATATTTGCCAACAAAATTTAATTGAAGACGTGGAAATACAGTGAAATGTGTTATCTCTGCATTGATGCATAACTTGGGATTGTTTGTGTGTTAAGTTTGATTTTTCTTTATAAGTTTCATTCCCCTTCTTTGCTGACGGCGTTGGAGGAATCTGTGTTTATTAATATTTTTATAACTTTCTGTGGAGAAAACGTGGGAATAGCATGCAAAGTAAACCACAATACCAATTAATTGATTAAAGATTGCCAGAATGAAATGAAATTAGCGTTGATTACTGAGTTTATTCAGAACAAGTTTTAAAAATCCCCTCGAAATTTGCATTTTCCTGAAAACAGTAATGTATCAAGTGTCTTTTTTCCTTCACCAATCGTTTTGGCTCTATGTGAATCAATCGTTCTCCATTATTCGTTTACCATGTTTTAGTGTTTTCATGTTCGTGACACCCCAATGTGTTTTTGTAATATAGAAGCATCAATAGTAAAATTTTAGTTTTTTCTTGTTCGAATGTTTTTTTGGTTTTGGTGCCACATGATATATCGTTAGCACTAGTGAATTTGGGTTGTATGCACATCGGTGCCTTTGAAATCTATAAATGCACTAAAAAGAAACATATGTTAAAATTTTTTCCTGCTCGCCTCCATTAGTGACCTTTGCTATAAACGAATATTTGGGATCTTTTTAGAGGAGCATCTGTTATAGTCTCCAATAAAAGGGTATTTTCCTTGTAGTGTAATAGGAAAATATAACCTACCAATTTACGATAGTGAAAAATAAAAGAAAAGTGATGAATATTATTCATCAATATTTCACTGACCTTTATACAATATAATTAACACTAAAAATAGAAGAAAAAATGGTCGTGTATAAAGAATTATATTACATACCTTAGGATCTGTGTGAGGCATGTGTTTGACAAATCATTCAACACTTTTAAGTTCACCAACAATAAAATCGCTGAGAGAATATTTTTTCTTGAGCCTTCATATAAATCATCACATAATTAAATCTCATTTGTACATGGCCATGTGACAAATATGTACTCAGCACCACTATATGGTACTTGTCAACATGACATTTCTCTACACTTAGGATTATCTTTATCTATTTATCTATTTTTTATTGAAAACTTACATAGTTTAGAATAAAGTTTAGTTAGTTTTTTTAAATGAATTTTTATTATAAAGTAAAGATCTTAATTCATTTTCATTGGAAATTTACATAGTTTAGGGTGAAGTTTAGTTAAATTTAATTAAAAAATGAAATGTATTTTTTCCCTTGTTTAAATTTAATGATTTTTTTGAAGATATTATCAAGGATGGCATATTTATGAATTATACATAAAAACAATATATTCTTAATATGATTAACCATATGTTAAGCCAACTGTTCATCAAGTACCATTAGAATTAAGTATGCCATTCAAAGAAGTGAAAACATTTCTAAACAAACAAAGACAACTAAATTGCTTAGTAAGATGTCATAAGTTTCCTATTAGGTATATTTTGGTATTATTTTAGCTATAAAATATCTATTTTTTTTGTTTGGGTGGCCAAGAATCCAACCCTAAGTGTTTCAATAATAATAATTTAGCAATGTATTTAGGTCGAATTAAAACTATTTTTGAAATGTATAAATTAGTATGTTTTTCAAAAATACGATATTTAATTCTTAATTTTACTATATATTCTAGGTCTATAGATACAAGTCATATTAAGATAGATTTATACTAATATTTATTTAAAATATATCGGTGTGATGAGTACAAAAACAACTTTTTGAATATCATTTTCTAAATATAGGTAAACATTTTCCTTTAATCAACATATTTATAGTTATTCATAAACTATAGGTAAACACTTTCTTTCAACCAACTTGTTTAGAGGCATTCATAAATGATAACTTTTACAAGTTATGTTGCATGTAGTAATGATTAGTAAACACCATGGCTTAATATGATACATATCATAAAAATTAAAATATAGAATTACTCATTCTATAGTGATTTAGTAAAAAATATTATAAAGATTTCATCAAGTACCTTTCTTAAATTCCCACATGTTTAGGTGACTAAAAATATTTCTAGGGACCAATCATCTTCCTTGGTGCTCTAATTGTATTGCTCATTTACTAGCTCAACCCCTTACTAGTTCATATCCATTTAAAAGAAATATATCTATTTTTCAAGGTTTCAATTTATGAAGACCTAGTGACATTTTCACCTTGTGGTTGTTGTTTCATAAATAACTCAATTCAACTATTCATTTTTATTATTATTTAAATAAATAAAAACAAAAAACAACCATTTTTAATTTATTACTATTATAAAGTCGTGATAAAATTTATTTGAATTGAAATTTGATAATTCAATTGAATTTGTTTTTATCTAATTAAATTTATTGATGAAAATTAGTATCATTATTAGGTTTTTAGCAAAAGGCATGGATTTCAATCCATGGACATGGTCAATTAAGAAAACCTCTACATGGGGTCTTAAAAGAAGATTTTATAAATCTACGACCAAGAAAGACACCTTAAAGGTCATGGCCACACATCTACCTGAGAGTATCTTAGCCTCTATGTATGTGCATTAACAATATTACATGGATTTAATTGCTAGGGTTAGGCCCAGTTGATGTGGTTAACATGGTTGAGAGAAGAGTCCTAGGACTTAGGCTAAGAGAATCCTAAGCATAGAGAAATGGCATGTTGGCAACTACCATATATTGCTAAGTGCATATTTATCACATGGACATGTACAAATGGGATTTAACAATGATGATTTTCACCATAAACACAACAACTTCACAAATAATTATTTTATAAATAACTTAATTCAATTTTTTCATTCAAATAAATGCTTATGTTGATCAATTTATGAGGCTTTACACCACAATCCCAATAAATTTAATTATTTTTTATGCTATTCAAATGAATAAAATCGCGTGCTTCATTTATGAGGTTTTGCATCACAAGCACAAGAAATTCACAAACGAATATTTTGTAAATAAATAAATTTAGTTATTCATTTTTAATATTATTTAAGGAAATAAATACCTATAATTATTAATATTGAGAAATAATTAAATCCACCCATTTTTAATTTATTATTATTATAAAATATTAATAAAAGTTATTTTAATTGAAACTTGATTATTCACTTGGGTATATTTTTATCAATCTTATTAAATTCCTTGATTGATATTAGCATCATTATTACATTTTTAGGGTAAGGAATGTGTCTCAAATCTTTGGACATGTTCAAGAGAAGAAACCTCTACCTTGGGCCTCAAAAGAATATTTTAGGAATCTAGGACCAAGAAATATAATCAAACATTTGTCTTTTTAAGAGTATTCTTAATGTTTATGTCTTGACATTGATGCCATTATAAGGTTTTGATAACTTTAAGTAGAAGGTATATTTTCCCTCGACCTAGTTAAGAGAAGAAACCTAACCCTTCGTATAAATGAATATGTTAAGAATGTAGGGATAATAATGATTTATTGAGAGAAAAAAATGACTTTTTATTGCACCACTTTACTCCTTCGACTTATTCTTGTATCATATTTCTTTCTTTTGCACTCCCTTTCTTAGGGATTTTTCACCTTTTTCCCACAATACTTGTATGCTATCAATCATTGAGGAATACTTGGGATTAGAGGGTGCCCCCCTTTCTTGCATAGAAATAATCCTAATTCAAACACGTTGTGTTTGACTGAAATAAATTAAACCACGAGGCTATATAAGGGATACTTGAACTTGTTTGGTAGGGGAGTGAGTTTGTCTCATATATGTAACATCATACGATATGAGATGTGTCGAGGGAGCTATATGTTCCCATGGATGACGAAATAGTACATGTGGTGTTGGTATTGTTCCATGGTGGTAATGAAGCTTAGTGATAAAGTGGTGTGTTCCTTCAACACTCTCAGTTGCATCATCCCTTTTGAAATTTTGGAAATTCAATCTTAGCCTAAGTTCATATTGTATCTTGACTATTACCATGATATTTTCAGAGATCATATTGATATGGATAATGGATAAGTCAAAAGGATGATCATTCTTGAGCAAGATTGTATCATCATTCATTATTCCATTCCTTGTGCTCCTTATTATGGTTATGGTATCCAATCTTCATTCTTTTTTCTACAATATACTTCATTTTGGAGTTTCTTGACCATTTTATTGAGTTGATTGATTTCATTTTTATGTTAGTTTTGTGCTTGTTCTGCAACCGTTGTCTCTTATTCTTGCTCCTATCTATACTTAGGATAAATTTAATGGACCGTGGATTAATAGGTTAAATACTACTTACGTCATTTGTGGGACCACACTTGGAATTGCCTTTACCTTTGCATCTAGTTATGCACTTGGTGCATCTATAGGTTATTCCTAGATCTACTTGCATTATTGGGTCACCCTTAAACAAGTTATTATTAAACCCTATATATGATCTCTGCCCTAGTTTCCACCACCTTGACTTCTACTTCTTTTACTTGATAAAATGTGATTGTTTATGGATCAACTCAGTAACTAGATCTTGTGTTTCCTTTGATTCTTCTTTCACCCTTATATTGTTGCATAGGTGTGCCCTTGCTACCCCCTTTACCTTAATCTAAATATTTCTTATTTTCTTCCACTTTGAAGATGGTTCTTTAAAACAAACTTTCTTCTAGGTATTTCATTGAATTTCAATTATATATACATGTAAAATGAATTTTAAAAATTCACATCAATATCATACCAATTGGCAAGTCTTAATGGGATGTTTGACTAGGAATTGAAAGGTATCATGGATTATATCTATCATACCCTCCTGAAAGTTCTTAATAGGTGGGAATGAATTGGTGTGGCATGAAAGTTATTAATAGGTGGGAATGAATCAGCATGGATATATATCATACCCACATAAAAAATTAACAGGTGGGGATGAATATGTGTGAACCTAAAAGTTTTTAACATGTGGGAATGAATCGTAGGGAGACATTACTTAGCCTCCTGATTGAACCAACACCTATTTATCTATAACAAAAAAAGGATGTTTACATTTCCAATCAAAGATCCCTTATTCATTGCATTATTTTAGTGACCCAGGGTAAATATTTTAGTTGTAATGGTAGAGTGTGAGAAATCAAGTGCTAAAAAGTAGGCTCTACACCGATATTTTTGAAGGAGTTGTGGGAAATGGGTGTGTAAAGCTGAGGTCTTAGCAATGAGAAATATTTGGTGGTTACAGGTCGTTGGGTGCTCTATGTTAGAAGTGTTACCAAGTATGGAGACGTTAATATCCTTGGAGGTGTTGTGGGTTATATGGATTCATGAAACATAAGAGAATATTGGGTTGTAGGGTTAGAGTTCCTTTGTAAATTTCCAAATAGTGGGATTTAGTTCAAGGTCTGATATGATGGACCTCGTAATAATATAGAGTTTAAGTAAAGGGAATGCATTGCAGAATGCCAAATGATCATTGTCTAGTTCAACCCAAACTTATCCACCAGCAACACACTTATATCTTCCAGTCTATGACTATATGATAGTATTTTCATTTGATGTTTTCAATTCCTTGAGTGGTGCTAGAATTTTTCAAGAAACAATCTTTGAACGATGGCTATTTAACAATTGAATCTAAGAAATAAATAAACCTCCTACATCATAGAAAATGACATTTGAGGATAATAAAAATATTAGATATAGGAGTATGAACTTGTTCTATTAAGGAATAAAAAATTTCTATTTAGGAATTTAATGTTTGTTTGGGAACCATTAACCCATTATTCAACCACTAAGAATAGAGAACATGCAACAACGAGGAGGGATCATCTGTAGCTCAAGGGAATATTCCTTAAATCCACAAAATGTGATATATTATGAGCAAGCACATTGTCAGTGCTGTGAAGGATCACTCTAGATGAGGAAGAAACATATTTGATGACCCTCTCCTAGTGCACACTAGAAATTTTGAATAGCAATGAGCCCCCCCATTCCCCCAAAGAATGATATTTTCTAAATAACATAATATTTTTTAAAAGTGTCTTAAGATTTGATAATGATATTTTCTAAATAACATAATATTTTTTAAAAGTGTCTTAAGATTTGATACCATGTAGGATTAGCTTGTAGAACCAAGAGTTGTAACTTGGCCACATTGTTAGGATTTATATTCCTCCCTTGACCAAACTGTCTATTAGATTATTTTAGCATAATTTAGGATTTTTATTTAATTAATTGAGTCCACTAGTACCATTGGGTCCATGTGGCCTAATGGGGACACATGTACTAGTTACTAGAGTGTGTGGAGCACTACTAGAGGCTAATTGGCACTAACTGCACTTGCATGCATCAGTTTAGGAGCCTCCTAGGCCAATCCCTACATTTTAGGAGCCACTGGGAGTCCCGTCACCAACCTCCTTCAGTCAGTTGGAGTTGGAACTAGTTAAGCTTAGTTATTTTCCAGTTACATTCAATTAGATCACAATAAGTTCAGTTAGTGATAGTTATGCATGGATTCATGTGGATAAGGCTCCTTTTCTCACCTACCACTTCAGTTAGAATGAGTTAACTGTTTATTACTGATTGTGTGAGTTGATTAGACATCTGGAGTTAACCATTTGGAATCTGATATTGATTGAGACATCATGAGTTAGCTAGTCAGTTAGATATAGTCACATCTAGTTGGTAGATTCGAATTCCTCCCTAATGAATTTGAATTCTTCCTTATGCAACACTATTGTAACACTGGATTAATTAATGAGAATGATAGTGTAATTATCTGAGCTATACTCATTTGTTTCCCATGTGGTTTTGGTTGTTCAATGTGTATCTTCATTCCTCTTTTTAATGCATCAATAATATTGGACTCATTGCTTGATGATCTAAATGGCACAACAATTTTAACATGGTATCAGAGCCATGTCAAGCAAGCTTCATGTCTGTCTACTCTCCATTGAACACCAGAAGCAACTGGTTTTCCACATAAGTCCCACAAAGGGTACCTTTCTTCCTTTGAATTTATTCAGAGTGGTGGTGTGGGCATGAAGAACCCTAAGAAAGTGTTCATGTCAAGAGGGAAGGCATGATTCTAACGTAGTTCAAATGTTTTGGTGTTTTGCAGTGAAATTCTACAAGTGCGACATAGCTTGTGTGAATATTTGTGTTTTTCGAGCAGGAGAATTATGGATTATCTACCTTCTACTCCTTGAATTCTAACACCCTTCAATTATCTTGATTGGAGGGCAGATATGCAGCTAGCCTTGCGCAAGCTTGGATACTACAGGATAATACTTAGAAGGGAGGTTGAGCCCCGTTAGCAAGTTGAGAAAAACAAGTTTTTGAACTGCTTAGATGAAGCTTTCGGTTATCTATGCACTCATATATATAGAGATATCCTCTTCCAACTTGAAGTTTTGAGGACTCCCAAAGAATCCCAGGAGAATCTTGAAGACTTGTTTGGAAAACAAGATGAGCTTCGGGGACACCTCCTGGAGAATGAGCTGGTAGCCTTACATCCCAACAAGTTTGAAATAGTAGAGCAATTATTTACTAAATTCAAGTCTCTCGTACTCCAATGCAAACAATGCGGAATAGAAAGAAAGGAAGAGCAAAATATTCTCCCCATTCTCAGCAAACTTTACACAGAGTATTCTATATTTATCTTAATCTTCCATTCTAGAAGGGATTCCTTTTCAGATTGGAAACTTTCTTCACTTGATTCCTTTTCTGAGTCCTTAATCAAGGATCAAGAAAACTTGATTTGGATGGGAGTCATCAAGACCTCCAAAGATCAAGCTCTCATAGTGACAGACTCTACCAAAGTGCAATCTAAAGGGAAATCAAAGAAGAAGGATCCTAAAGCAGCTGATTCGAATCCTAAACAAAATTAGAAGACTTATGAAGGAGCCTATGGATCTAAGAAAAAGAAGTTTGATAAGAATATATGTCCCTATTATGCGAAGGGTTTCAATCTTGAATATCATTGTATGAAGAAGAGGATTGACCAACTGTCAGCTCTCCTCAAGCAGAACAACATTGCTCTCCCGAAAAGAGCAAAGAATCCTGATGAAGAACCATAGACATAAGATTATGAAAGGTGGCATTCTTTCAAATCTAGCCTTACTTAGTAAACAACATACATAATTGATTCCGGAGCATCCAACCACATGGTTTCCTCCAAAGAATCATTCTTTGCCCTCACACTGTCAAAGGGGCCTAATATTCACATGGGAGATGATTCCCAAATTCCAATAGAAGGAAGGGGCTCAGTCAGAGAAAAGCATGGTGATTTCAATAATGTACTCTATGTGCCCTCCATTGCAACTAACTTTTTGTATATCAAATGACTCATGCAGGCTCTCCTAAGAGAGTAACATTTGATTCAGATACAATTGAGATTACATAAAAACCCAGTGGACAACTCATAGTGAAAGGTATTGCAAATCACTCTACTAAAGCTTATGAGTTCTCACATTTTTTACTTGTCTCTCCTCCTACAAGTTTATTGTCTCATGCTAACAAAACCAACAAGATTTGGCATGAGATATTTTTCCATCTCAATTTAAAATATCTCCAACAACTCCATAATGATAAAACGGTTGAAGGTTTTCCTTCCATCCAAACTTCCGATGGACTAAGTGTTGGATGCTTGGTAGGTAAGCATCCATAGAAGAGGTATGATGTTGGGAAGGAACATAGAGCTGCCTATATACTTGATTTAATACATAGTGATGTAGCTGGACCTATTCCCACAAACTCCATTAATGGTTGCAGTTATTTCCTCACCTTTATTGATGATTGTTCTAAGTACTGTTGGATCTACTTCATGAAACAAAAATCAAAAGTTTTTGAGACTTTTAAAATTTTTAAAGCTATGGTTGAGAACAATTTTAGTAAGAAAATCAAGTCTATAAGATCTGATAAAGGAGGAGAGTACATCAAAGGATACTTCTAGAATTTTTGTGAATCAGAGGGGATTCGAATGGAACACTAAGTTCCATACACACCACAGTAGAATGGTGTGGTTGAGAGGAAGAAAATATAAATGAAGGAGATGGAAACATGCCTTCTCCATGCCAAACATATCCCTCCTTCTCTTTGGGATGAATTTGTAAAATGTGCTTCATATTTGCAGAATAGAGTGCCTCATAAATAAGTGGTTGGGGCCACTCCATTCGAAGCATTACATGGGCATACACCCAATGTATCTCATTTGATAGTTTTTGGTTCCAAAGCTTGGGCTAGAATATACCACTTGACAAGAGGAAGGCCTTCCAAGCCCAAAGTAGCGAGTGCATTTTGCTGGGATATGGAGAAGATGCAAAAATTTATGGAGGTTGCAACCAAGAGATGCTTCTTTGAAAGGAGTGTTCAGTTTGAATAAGATCAGTTGTATGACACACCACCATCAACAGCACAGGAAGGTATAACCATTTCTCCACCATTTTTTGACGATGATGATTTGCTACAGGTTTCAGATTTAGATGAAGAAGATCAAATCCAACATGATCTTGTTATTGAGACTAAATCTCATGAGATTCTAGATCTAGATCCAGTATCCATTCCAAACCAAAATCCTAAACCAATATGGGCTCAAAATATCATAGATGTAGCTGGAAATGGTGTTGGAAATCCAGAAGACACAAGAAGAACTAGGTCCCAGTATCAGAATGAACATGTTGCACCATATCTCACAGATTCTCTCCCTACAGAGTGGTGCAACAAAATTCTAGGTCGATGCTACGTGATGATGGTGAATGATCAGCTACATGGCCCACAGAAGAAGAAACTTGATCATTCTCTACCTTCACCATCCAGAAGAAACATACAGAGTCATCATTTCAGAAGAACATTGAGAGGTTCACATGAACATATTCAGGATGCTGCTGCACAAATGGACTATGCTGCTGCATAGAGATTCAATTTTGCAACCGTGTTTTGTTCAAGCTATTTTTCTAAGGAGGAAGCTTCTTTCTTCTAAAGATAGCTTGGATTTTCCTATTTATGCTTATTTTGAGGGGGGGGTTTTCCCATGAGGTTTTCCTTTGTCTCCTCGATTGTATTAAGAAGCATTTTATCTTTTAGATTGTATATGGGTGACTTATGGCCTTCTTTCCAAGGCCCATAGTTGTCCAAGTTATGATTCAGGGGGGGTGTTAGGATTTATAATCCTCCTTTGACCAAAATGTCTATTAGATTATTTTATCCTAACTTAGGAGCTTTATTTAATTAATTAAGTCCACTAGTACCATTGGGTCCACTTGGCCTAATGGGGCCACATGTACCAGTTACTAGAGTGCAGGTAACACTACTAGAGGATAACTTCCATTGACTGCACTTGCATGCATTAGTTTAGGCACCTCCTAGGCAAATCCCTACATTTTAGGAGCCACTGGGAGTCCCGCCACCAACCTCCTTCAATCAGTTGGATTTGGAACTAGTTAAGATTAGTTATTTTTCGGTTACATTCATTTAGATCACAATCAATTTAGTTAGCGCTAGTTATGCATGGTTGCATGTGGATAAGGCGCCTTTTCTCACCTACCACTTCAATCAGTCTGAGTTAATTGTTTATTACTAATTATGTGAGTTGATTAGACATCTGGAGTTAACCATTTGGACTCCGATATTGATTGAGACATCCTGAGTCAGCTATTCAGTTAGGTGCAGTCACATCCAGTTGGCAGATTCAAATTCCTCCCTAATGAATTCGAATTCTTCCTTATGTAACACTATTGTAACACCGTATTAATTAATGAGAATGATACTGTAATTATCTAAGCTATACTCATCCGTTTATTTTGTGGTTTGATTTGTTCAGTGTGTATCTTCGTTCCTCTTTTTATTGCATCAATAATATTGGACTCATTGCTTGATTCTCTAAATTGCACAACAATTTTAACACACACAACCACCCACGATGTAGATTCTAATGGAGAAGAAAAGTTAGATCAAGAAGAAAACACACATATTTGTATATGTTATGCAATTCTCATTAACAAACTAAATCATGATCAACACAAAAATGAAGGCCGAAACATTACAGATACAATAACTTGTTGGAGACAATATTTGATAAAAGAGGCCATGTAATGGCATGGTACGGATCTTGCCTAAATTTTAGGTAAAGAAAATAACTAAGAGAAGATTAATTGCTACAACTAAAAAAAGCACCTAAATCAACTAAAGGAAACAACAATGAGTTGTCAATAATGTGTAAGAGTACATTATATTACACCAATATGATGGTGGTATATTGGAGCTCATACACAACAGTAGATTAGTGATCACAACCAATGAGAGATAGAAATGAAGGATATTTTATAGTATTAGAAGTGAATCAAAGATACCACAAGATATGCATACCTAGCTCTTATTATTCATGTCAGTAATATAAAACACAACATAGGAATATCTAACTCTTATTATTCATATCAATACTCAGACATAAAATAAAGTGGAGAAGGTCAAGTGAGAAAGAAAGCATAATCACTCTACAACAAGTAAACCATAATGTCAAGGGGCACCACTTATGTGAAGAATGAACTTATTCTTAGTGTTCTTAGAAATCATATCAATGATTTGGTATTTCTCTATAATAAAACCCTTAGATAAATGTGAATTGATGATGCATGTTGACCTAAGAACCAAGGTGAATAGTAAAGTTCTCAAAATAACTAGTATTTAACCTATCTATCTATTTTTTAACTATAACACTGGTTAAGAATTAGTATGCATAATAACATGTAAGTCCCAATATACTAATCTTATGCTAATAGAAATAATTACAAAAAAATGTTTAATGTTATTAACAAAATTATTGATTAATTACTAAAATAAAAACATCTCTTACTAACCATATTTCATAATCCCTAGTGCAACAAAATAGTTATTAATTACAAAATTAAAAATATCTCTCTAACCATACTTCATAATCCTTTGTATAAGAAATAAAATTATTTGTAATTATTTCTTTTAAATACAGTATTATTATTATTTTTAATTATGACTTAAATTTAATTATTTTTATTTAACAGCTTCTTCATTTTCAATTATTTAAGTACTTTTCTCATTTTTTTTTCCCAAAAAAAATTATAGAGTAGTGTTAATTATTTTTATTTAAATATTTTTTTGTCATACTTCTCTTATTTACAAAAGTAAAAGTACATTGTTTGAATATTTTGGGAGCAGGAAAAGTTCTTATTTTTACAAAAGTTAAATTCAATTGTTTGGTGATTTTGGGAGCAGGAAAACAAAGAAGGGAAAGGGAAAAGTAAAGGAAAAGTAAAAAGTATATTGTTTAGATATTTTGGGAAAGGGGAAATTTCTTTTCATTTCTATGAAAGTTAAATTATATTGTTTGGTAGGGAATGAGAAAAAGTAGAGAAAAGAAGGGGAAGAGGGAAGGGAAGAGAGGGAGGGGTAGACAAAAAGTGGAAGGGAGGGTTTTGATAAGAAGGAAGAAGGAATTGGAAGATCGGAAAGAACCATATCCCATACATTTCATTGAGGATGAAATTTCTCTAAAGGAATTGAACCCAATTCCCCTTGATGAGGATGGAATTTCTCTACTTAAGACATATGCATGTTTTTTATGTCAATTCATCTTCGCATACCTTTAATCTTTGTTGCAATTTTGCTTTCGCTTGCAGAAAAGTGTTTATTTATTCTTAAAATTTATGTTTCATATTATTTTGCAAGGTTTGGACCCTTATTTCACCGCCATAAAGAAATATGAGAAGGATATTCAAAAAAATGGCAAAGAAAGGTTAATGATCTTTGCGGTGAGTTCCCCTCTTAAATACTGATAATTAAACCTAATTACAATCCATGCCATGAAAACCTTATACTATGAAGTATCCTCTATGATAGATAGTCATGTCCATTGAAAAATGGTTGAGTGGTAAGTAGGAGTAATTTACTATTGTGGATTCCCTAGGAATGGATTAAGCACATTAATCATGTTGAACTTATCATATGACCTCTAGGTATGTTTAAACAAAAAGGCTCTTGGCACTTCCATTTTTTAGAGTATTGAGGCCCATGGAGCTTTGATTAAAGTTTTTTCTTATAACTATCGCATAGATGAAGGAGGAATTAATTTGATCCTTAGATTTTAATTATTTTGATTAATAAAAATATGAATTGTACATACTATACATGGCTAAAAAGAATTGGAAAGAGTTGTAGGATGAGGTAGAATTTGAATATAGTTATAAACAATTTTGACCAATGTAAGCCAAAACAAGATTAGGAAGTGACAATATTAAATATGTTTGAAACTTTAAGAAAGTAGCAAGAAATCATTGATCTTATATATGCATTCCATTTTTGCATTTTGATTGCAAAAGAAAAACTCAAATCCATCGTTCCACCTATCATGATGGATCTTCACACCACCCATTACTTAAGGCTTCCTTATCAAAATTTCTATTAGCATTCAATGGACTTACTAGTGAGGAACTATTCTCTATGATAATGTCCAATCTACGTGTGTTGATCTTGGTGGTTCTTCCTATCCTTTGTGAGACTCAAGCCAGTGCCAAGCCATTGCTTTGTATATTAGACATGGCATCAGAATGTGATGAGATTTGGAATATTAAAGGATTCACGCATGATCCCAAGGAGAAGAGACCAACATTGTAATTGAAACCACCAACAGTCTGTGATAACTTCCAAGAACTCTATATTGGGATTCATGGAGTATGTTTCTCACAATTTTTTAGTTTTCTTTACAGAATTTCCAATAAAATTAGGGAAATATAGGAAGGGCCTCACTAGAATGCCGGATGTTCAAGCCCTGCTTCCATTTAGGAGCATGATTTCAACTTTTCATGGCCACAGTCGTGTTCACCATTTCTAATAGGAAATGATAATAATAATAATAGTAATATTGATAGAATACTAACAATGTAGTGTGAGGTTTCCCATCAATGAGGCAGGATTCAACATCAGCAAGTGTTTCCTTTCATCGAATCAATTGGGGAAGTGTGAAAGGACTGGATTTTCTAGGTCAAGTTTTTAGCATGGTTAATCCCTCTAGAATGGGCCTTTTTTCCTGTTAACCGTGGTGTCGATCTGCCATTCCTATGGAGGTACACAAATATTTGTGGGTTCTTGATTGTATGTAATAATTTTTATGTATATTTACTCCTTTTCCCATTTTTTCATCTTGTTTGCTGGAATTTTAATTTTGGTACAAAATCACAAGCTCTTAATTTCACCTTTCAATTCTTTTTACATGCTAACTACTCATTTATGAAATTTGACTGAAACTAAACTACTTTGGTCATAAACTCATATCTTCTTTTGTTATCACAAGACATTTTGAATTTACCTTGATATCATTGGGGGTTTATGTATAGGTAAAATAAATTCATGGAAAAAATTACAGAAATGCATAAACACAAAATATCCTATGGAGCCATTGAATTGATAGTCGTGTTAGATTTCTTTCACCTTCCTACTTGTTTCTCCTTCTATGACCGAGAGAGGGATTGCAAACCTATCTGAAGGATTTAGATGCATTGGAAGGATTACTGGAGTGCTTCCCTTACAACTTGAAAATTAGTAACCCTTTGAATTGACATATGTTGTCACAGAGTTCTTAAATGTAAAACCTTCTATACCACTTACATCTCCTTCTAAGTACAGGTAGAGAATAGTTAAGAGTTCTCATTACTAACCATTTTAGATCAACATTGATCTAAGCAGATGTTTGGTCTAGAAAGAATCAGGTGCTAGTAGAACTAGTAAGCCCATTTTGATACCACATTATCCTCAAAATTCACTAGGTCTATGTTACTAAAAACAAGAAATGTGAAATGAGCATTGAAATTTTCAGGATTAAAAAAAGTAAAGTTTTTTGGGTTCTATTTTTATAATATATAAGTAGAATTTTTTCCATTCAATTTCTATCAACGAAGAGTTATCATTTTTACATTCATGTATAGATATTAATAGAATTATAGCCATTATGTTGTAATGGAAATTTTCATATTTATGACTTATTTTCCAGTTCAATGTCTAACACTTTTAAGAAGATAATCAAAGCTATCTAGTATGCAACAAATCTAGGTTTGTTCTTCTCATCTATGATCCTTCTTATTGATGATCAATATTTCTCAATGCAAATATTATTGATATGTGATTTGGTATCGATGATCGATCTTGCTATATGGTACCACTAGAAGTGGGAGACTTCATTGAAATTGGAGGTAATTAATTTTCTACTAGACTTTCTATAGGAAATGAAGGTAGGGAAGGAGACGAAGGAGGTAAGTGTTGATGTAATAGTAACTTCAGAATGTATTCATCCGTATTTCTTATGTATTGTAACCTGATGTTTATTCCGGGATGTATTGTAATGTATTTGAGTCATGTCATACCCTGATGTTTATTCTGGGAAGTTTCTATAATGAGAAAGTCATGTCAAGTCATTGTGGGTAACCCTCCTATTGGTCAAGGGTTAAAGTCCCCACAGTTGTTGGGCCCTTGGGTTATTATACTATCCTAGTGATTTTGACCCTAGGTGAGTCATTGTAAGTCGGGGCAATAGTCCCCACCATTGTGTTACCCTCCTATTGGTCGGAGAAGGCAAAGTCCCCACAAGTGGTGGGGCACTAGGGTTATTAGACACTCCTAGAGATGTCGGCTCTAGTAAGTAATTGTTAAGTGAGGCCGACATGTTGGAGTGGGTTCCAAGTGAACGAAAGAATATAAATAGAGAGTGAGAGCCTCTCTATTTATCATACTCATACACACACACTCACTCATTGGGGCGCATGAGTGAGAGAGGAGAAGCTCTCTCAGTGAGAGAGAGAGAGAGACTGCTACTGTCAGGAGATCATCTTACTGTTTTCCGATTTTAGCTTTGGTGCTGATTCTATCTCTGAGGAAGTTGCAGGGGTTTTTTCCTTTATGGTTTCCCCAAGGAAAATTCTTTGTGTCTCTTGTCTCTTGTGTTGTGCTTATGTTTTATTGCTGTGCATGTTATTCTCTCAATTAAAGATCCTAAGATCATAATGCTAGCTTGAATGATAAAAATATAACATGGTATCAGAGCTAACCTGAGAAGAAGAAATTGTGCAGCTACAGAAGCAAGGGATTCTTCATTTTTGTATCTCTCTCCACAATCCATCATCAAAAGTATGCTAGACTGACTCTCCATTGAAGGGAGCATCTTTCTGTAGAAGCGAAATTCGATTCCGAGCATTTTCAGTTTTCAATGTGGAAATTAGGGCTTTCTATAGAAGAGGAATTTTTGAGTGAGCCCAGCATAGGATTTTTCTCCTCATCAAAATCTAAGTTTAGAGACCTGGATCAATATTTTTGGTTGGGCGAAACTCCAGGAAAGTCAAACCCTAGTTTGACCCCGAGCTAGAAAAACCCTAAATACTCAAACTGCTAAGTTTTGGTACATTCGATATATCCTGAGATTGATGAAGTCTCAGCAGCTGAAAATTGTAGGGACCAAAGCTAAACTCTGGATGAACACTATATCCCAAATTCAGCTTTATATTCGCTATATTCTGGGAGATATGATCCCTCCAAGTTAGGGTTCCATCCTCTTCCATAATTCATCCCTAAACAGGACATCTGGGGATAATTGAAATATCTTGGGATACAGAGGTCCAAATGGAATTCCTGAAGATGTTACAGAAATGGAACGGACTGCACTTTTTGTGGTCCGAATTTTAGACTCAGAAGATGAACCAGTGACACGTGGAATTCCCTACAACTTCACTATTCTAAACAGTCCTGTAATAGGTCAACTTGGGAAAAATATCATAAATCCCAATTGGTGAAACTAATTCTGATAAAACTTGTGGTTTTTGATCAGGAACATGTGAGGTTACTTCCATGCAAAATTTCAGACATAGAGGAGCATTAATTTCAGAGATATCACAGAATCAGTAACAGGAATTTCTACAAAAGAAATTGGAAAACTAGGGCTTCCTGTTCCGGGAGCTTCCCTCCACTGTTTTCAGAAAAGGAGTACATTGGACAGCTCCATCTGAAGAGATATATATGTCTATACAATCAGATATGAAAGATTCCAAGTTTTGAAAATTAGGGTTTCTATGACAAACCCTAGATCAGCCAGCTCCAGAACTAGGACAGACACCTCAAATCAGTAAGATCTAATCCTTTGCTATTTTCATTTGAGGTTCTCATTTCAAAATGATCTATCACATCAGCTTGATGATAATTTTTGTGAAGTTGACAACTTCCAAGCATGGAAGTATATGATCTCTCTGAAGAAAATGAATTGGACACCTACATGTGTAGAGAGGTTCTAGTTCCAGAAGGAGATGAGGCTAGAAGCCTTACACAAGAAGAACTTGGTCAAGGCCAAGAAGATCATGGTTGATTTAGTCACGGATCAACTTGTACCACAAGTGTCTTCCCTGAAGACATCGATGATGTTTGATTCCTTGACCAAGCTATTTGAAGGGAAGAACATAAATCAGAATATGACCTTAAGAAACCAGTTGAAGGAAGTGAAGATCCAGAATGCAGAGACCATACAGTCATACTTTACAAGGGTCTCTCAAATCAAAGAACAACTTGAAGCTGTAAAAGAAAAAGTGAAGAATGTAGAAGTGGTGATAGCCACCTTGAATGGCCTCCCAGGATCATGGGATTCATTCATGGCCTTTCAATAGACTCCGAGAAGAAGAAGAAGCTTGACTCAGATGAAGAGAAGAGAAGATGGGAGCAATTGAAGATCAAGCTCTCATCATCCAAAGAAGATCCCTCAAGCGATGAGGAATATGAAGAACTCAACTCTTGAATTGAAGCACCTATTATCCTCCTTAGCATTTGGATAAGAAATGATGCTATCATGAATGAAGAAGACGATGAAGCTGAAGGCTCAAGAAAGAGTCTACCCATGAAACAAATAAAGATAAGTATTCAATTGTCATTTCATGATATTGTTTTGTTATGCATTTGTTTATATTCAGTTGATGTATTATGCATGATAGGATGTTTGCATTAATGATAGTATACTACTAATATGCATGTGATCGATAAGTAGCTCATGGTGCTATACAACTATCCATTGCTACTTATCTAGAATGAAACCTCTTTGCTGACATATTGGATTAGTGCACAATCTCAATGTTGTCCTGGTAGAGATGGAAGGCATCTAGAAAGTTTCCGTGAGATATGGATGGATGTTGTATTGGCTAAAATAGTTGCATGATCATATAGTTATGCATAAGAATTTTTCATTATGAATATACCTTATGAAATGTTTCTAACCATACAACTACATTTGACTTGTAGGAAAGACTGCATACATAATCGCCTGCAAGCAAAGAATGATAAGACTTGTTCCGAAGAACAAGTGACGACATTTCAAAATGAAGAATAATATGATGAATACAGCTACATCATTGACGTAGAACCTTCTAGCCATGAAGAAGTAACCAAGAAGAAATGGAAGACCAGTTCAAGAAGAATGATGTCTAGGATACGTGAAGGGAAGTTCGTAGCTCCATCATGCAGTAGATGGAAACATCGTGGGATACAAAGCAAGATTCGTAGCACAAGGATTCTCACGAAAAGAAGGCATAGACTACGAAGAGACATTTGCAGCCAGTAAGAATTGAAACACATATATGATGAGCTTGATGAAGATCTTAATTTTTGCTACAAGGTTGAAGATACAAGTCTATACACGAGATGGTCACATAGAGTACTAGTAACATAGGAAGCTACTTGTCACTCCGGTATAGAATATTTAGTGCATAGAGTATGGAAGACAGAGGGAGTATGATGCTCCGCTTCAGAGGGAGTGACTATAGAATATTCTACGGTTTGACATGGTACGGCATGATGGATAGATTACTGATGACTCTAGGCTTTACTGAGAGTAAAGTGGATTCCAACCTTTGCTTCAAGGTTGAAGGTGGAAGACCAATGATGCTCCTGTTATGTGTTGATGCACTATTTTATAGGTATGGAGGTGTGGACAAGGGAAGTATGTAGTAGAGATCCTGAATAAGGTTCCGGATGATGGACTGCAAGGCTATGGCCACACCTATGGCATCAAACCTGAAGCTCTTGAACGATGCTTCATCAAAGTTGGTTGATGCTACGATGTATCGTCAGATGATTGGGTCCTTGATGTACCTGACAAACAAGACACCAGATATTTGCTTTGCTGTGAAAACCTTGAGCCAGTTCCTGATATATCCGAGACATGTTCACTTGATTACTACAAAGCATGTTCTGAGGTACCTGAAGGGTACATTTGATTATGGGCTCAAGTACGATGCGAATCAGAAGATTAACTTGGAAGGTTATGTTGATTCAGATTAGGCAGGCAGTGCTATTGATAGGAAGAGCACCTTAGGGTGTTGCTTCAGTATGGGATCAGGTGTGATCTCTTGGTTTAGCAGGAAGCAATCCTATGTGGCACTGAGTACAGCTGAAGTAGAGTATGTCATAGCTTGTTCAGCTAATTGTGAGGCAGTATGGCTATCAAAGCTATTGTCTGATTTATTTGATCTCCAGTTGGATGCTACTTGTATACATTGTGACAACCAGAGTTGCGTAAAGTTGTCAGAGAATCCAGTGATCCATGACAAGTCGAAGCATATCGAGATCAAATACCACTATATCAGGGATATGGTGTAGAGGGGAGCAGTGAAGCTCCAATATGTTGCGATGGAGGAACATATAGATGATGTCTTGACAAAGCCATTGGCTAGGGTGAAGTTTGAGTACTTCAGGGAGAAGCTTGGTGTTCTCCATATCGATATTTCCTCCAAGGGAAAGTGATGAGTCCCATAGCCTTTCTATCATGGTGAGAGGATTGGTTCCTTCCATGGTCAGATATAAGGGCTGAGCCATTCTGTCATGGTGAGAGGATTGCTTCCTTCCATGTCAGATATGAGTGCTGGCCATTCTGTCGAGTAGGACAGATGTAAGGGAAATTGCCATTCTTTGAATGGAGCTGCTTGGTGAGGTACCAGGAACACTCAGTCTAGGACTGAGTAGCCACTCTGATGTGATAGAGGGATGTGTTCTCACTTGATCAGATGTAAGGGATGAACCATTCTGTCATGGCTACAGGATTAAGTTCCTTCCATGTCAGATGTGAGTGTTGGCCATTCCAATGAGCAGGTCAGATGTAAGGGCAAATTCCATTCTCTAGGAGAATGGAGGCACCTGGTCAGTTACCAGGTAGCTCAGTCGAGGAGGAGTGGTGGCCATTCTGATATGATAGTATGATTGGTTCCTACAAGATCAGATGTGAGTGCAAGCCCTTCCATCACTGTGAGCAGGATGTGTTCCCGCCTGGATGGATGTAAGTGCAGATCCTTTTCATCACTGTGAGCAGGATGTGTTCCCGCCTAGATGAATGTAAGTGCAAACATCTTTCATCATTGTGAGCAGGATGTGTTCCAGCCTGGATGAGAGTCTTCCATCATTGTGAGTAGGATGTGTTCTGGTCTAGATGGAAGTGTAGAAATCTTTCATCATTGTGAGTAGGATGTGTTCCAGCCTGGATTAGAGTCTTTCATCATTGTGAGAAGGATGTGTTCCAACTTGGATGAAAGTGAGAAAATATTCCATCATTGTGAGTAGGATGTGTTCCAGCCTGGATGGAAGTATAGAAATCTTCCATCATTGTGAGCAGGATGTGTTCTAGCCTGGATAGATGTGAGTACTGTGGCTTTCTGATGAGTAGGTTAGATGTAAGTGCTGAGCCTTTTCACAGATGATAGTAGTTGTGTCCTGTCATGCTGGTGAATGTGAGTGCTGGGCCTTTCTGATGTGATTATAGGATTGGTTCCTATATGATCAAATGTGAGTGCTGGGCGTGCCTTTTTGATGAGTAGGTCAGATGTAAGTGTTGGACAGGCCTTTCTGATGAGTAGGTCACATATAAGTGCTGAAGAAGACCTACATGGAGGCTAGGCCTACAACTAGCATGAAAAAGGGCTGGCTCTGTAGAACTTCCTATGATGAGAAGAATCATGAGATAGCACCCATGATGATCCAAATCCAGTGATGATCCAGATATAGTGAAGATGATCCAGCAGTGATGATCCAGATTGAGTGATGATCCAGATCCAGTGATGATTCCCAGTGATGATCCAGATGGAGTAATGATCTAGATCCAATGATGATGATCCAGATCAAGTGATGATCCAGATCCAAATGAAGATGACTTACAGATGAAGATGACTTGAAGATGAAGATGAACTGAAGATGACGAAGACCTGACGATGACCCATATGACACAGAGAAGAAGACTTGTGCTGATAAATTATGTCAAGAGAATACCTTCCTAGTTAAGAGGGATTGTTGATGTAATAGTAACTTCGTAATGTATTCATCCGTATTTCTTATGTATTGTAACCCGATGTTTATTCTGGGATGTATTGTAATGTATTTGAGTCATTTCATACCTCGATATTTATTCCAAGAAGTTTCTATAATGAGAAAGTCATGTCAAGTCATTATGGGTAACCTGCCTATTGGTCAAGGGTTAAAGTCCCCATAGTTGTGGGGCCCTTGGGTTATTAGACTATTCTAGTGAATTCGACCCTAGGTGAGTCATTGTAAGTTGGGGAAATAGTCCCCACCATTGTGTTACCCTCCTATTGGTCGGAGGAGGCAAAGTCCCCACAAGTGGTGGGGCACTAGGGTTATTAGACACTCCTAGAGATGTCAGCTCTAGTAAGTAATTTTTAAGTGAGCCTGACATGTTGGAGTGGGTTCCAAGTGAACGGAATAATATAAATAGAGAGTGAGAGCCTCTCTATTTATCATACTCATACACACACACACTCACTCATTGGGGCGCATGAGTGAGAGAGGAGAAGCTCTCTCAGTGTGAGAGAGAGAGATTGCTGCTGTCAAGAGATCATCTTACTGTTTTCCAGTTTTACCTTTGGTGCTGATTCTATCTCTGAGGAATTTGCGGGGTTTTCTCCTTTATGGTTTCCCTGAGGAAAATTCTTTGTGTCTCTTGTCTCTTGTGTTGTGCTTATGTTTTATTGTTGTGCATGTTATTCTCTCAGTTAAAGATCCTAAGATCATAATGCTATCTTGAATGACAAAAATCTAACAGTAAGGGTTGTTGAGACTTAAGGGGTCCTTAACTTACATAAACGTGATAGTTTACTTGTTTCTCAACAAGTGTTATGCTTCAATGCAACATATCCATTCTGTCTCATTTATCTCAATTCCTCTGTAGTAGTATTTGTTATGGATTGTTGACTTGCCTTTATTAGGAACTCTAGAGGAGTAGGAATATTATGTTGTAGGCATGTTTTGGTTGTTGTATACATGCATGCTTGCATCCATAAAGTCTCAATATTCCAATTGAAAAACCTATTGAAAACCTTGTTTGATACTCAACCTTAGGACAGATAGAAAATGTCCATCAACACTAAATCAATCGTTATACCAATTACTTTCCAAGTGCCCTAGATTTTCCCTTTCGCAATCAAGGTGCATATTTTAGGGATAACAACTAGTTTATTCATTTTTGTGCATATCAACATTGAAAAATTCAATGGTTAAATTTAATTATGTGCATGTCACCATTCCAAAAATTAATGGTGATGCTTAATTTTTTAACCATCACTATCGAAAAATTCAATGGTGACATTTAATTATGTGTACATCACCATTACATAAATTGACGGTGTTGTTTAATTTTGTGATTGTTGCCATTAATGAAACTTAATTGATTATCCTTAAAGGCTTGTAACAATTTTTTTAATTGAATATAAATGGTGACGGTCCTTTATCGTGCACCGCCAATGAGGTTATGGTGACAGTAATTAGAGATATGTCACTATTTTCCCTTGGAATTGGTGAAATTCATTGGACATCACTAATAACAACTATTGGTGATAGACCTGGTGTGTCTCCATATCTCCTTTACTTTTGTCTACATTTCCTTTGGCGACGTTGAATTTTTTGTGATAGAGGCCCTTTTGATTGTCACCAATGAGATTATGGTGGCAATCATTAAAGATACGTCATTGTTTTTATTTGGAATTGGCGATGGTCATTGACCATCACTAATAATTAATATTGTTGACAAACCTAGTGCATCTCCACATCCCATTTACGTTTAGTTATGTTTCCTTTGGTGACGTTCAATTTTTGGTGACAGAGGTTATTTTGACTGGTGCCAATGAAGTTATGGTGACGGTATTTAAATATATTTCATTGTTGTCATTTTGAATTGGTGATAGTCATTAACCATCACTAATAATGATTATTGGTGACAGACCTAGGGTGTCTCCATATCTCCTTTACTGTTGGCTACCCTACCTTTGCTAATGTTCAAGTTTTGATGAAAGAGGCCCTTTTTATCGTCACCAATTAGGTTATGGTGACGTTTATCACCTATCACTGTAGGCCTTTTTTCTTTTAGTGTCATCAAAATTATCATTCATTAACGAAGCATGAAAGGAGTCATTGATAAATCTATGTATCCCATAATTTTGAATTACATCAATATCATCATTTTTCTCGGCCATAGGCCTAACTTCATGATCTCCAATATTATATGCTCCATGATGATCGCCATCAGCTTATTCACCAAATTATTTGTACTATAGTTTGGATCATCGACCTACTCATCGTTCGATCCATTAATCCTAGGATCCGTTGCCTTATAATTACAGGAAACCAAATTTATTTAGTATATAAATGAAATGTTAATACAATAAATTAAAACTTCTAGATATATTAGAATACAAATTAAATGTGTAATGAAGAAAGTCATCTAGTATGTCTTACCATTGGACAAAATTCACTCCCCCTTCGAAGTGCCCATATTTCCAACATTGTTTTTTTGGTCGTAGACCTTAATATTATTCTAATAATTCCCTTGCACTTTTTTAAAGGGAACCAATATTTACCATCGCCAAGTTTCTCCCTTAATATAGCAACAATCCTAGAACTTTCATCTGTAGTTGACATTGTTAAGTATATAATCCAAACATAACTATAAGTAGATAGAAAAATATTGTAACATTGTTATAGTTGTCAAAGCTATGAAGTATAAATCTATTATAGACATCAAGAGCATCACATATTTTTCTCCTTAATATCGACTGCATATATATATATATCGAAATTCTGACGATAGTTGATCATGCCCACTATGAAACCCTTAATAAGTGAAGATAGATGTTATTGACCATTTTAGTGGATGAGGAAGTGGGAACTCTAAACGTCAAAATTCTGATGATAGTTGACCATGCAGTGCCTTAAGTCAAGATAGACATTGTTGTCCATTTTAATGGATAAGGGAGCAAGAACTCTTAATGTTGTAATTTTGATGTATGGGTTTTTAGAATTCCAATGCTCGGGTAGGATTATCAAAATAGTGACGTACATCATGGCTAAATTCAGAAATTCAATTAAAATTCCAATGACACATATAATATTTTCCATCATTGTCGATAAAAACATAAGAACTTGCACCCAAATATAGTAGTGAGGTTGAGTGGATATCAAGTTTGGTGAAGAATTGAGCACCCTTGAGCTCATCTAAAATGTCATGAATGACTATAATGGGAAACTTATCCTTGATTTTTAATGTTTTTAGAGATCAAAAGTTAGGACGCATGTTCCAAAAGCCTCCTTTTGTTATGCAATAAATTCCCAAATATCATAAAAATAGAAAGAAAGAGTAACACAACACCTTAAGAACACAAGAAACATATTAATAAGAAGCCTATTTAAGGGGGAAACCTACTTATAAAATGTACCAAATGAACAATACAAGAGGAGGTGACCCTAAAACTAGGTCTCCTTGGTATATATATAGGAGACAAAGGGTACAATTACACTTGTAGTCAACCATATAATTACAAATAAGGCCATATCCGAACAATAAACATAATAGTAATATAATAATAGAAATGTAATGTCACTATATAGGGATTAACATGCCCCTCTCCTTGAAAAAAGTGTTTTCTTCAACACCTGTTTAACTCTATAATATTTTTTTGCATGAAGAAGTCATCTTCTATTGGAAAGTTCTTCCACTTTATGAGGTACTCGACAATTGCTTTATTTTAGAGTCACGCTTGATCCTTGTGTCAAGTAATTTTTCAAGTTATAATATCAATTTCCCTTGTTCTTATATCTCTAGTAAAATATTTTGGAATGGGATCTTATCACCAATTACCTTTATTATTCAAGAAACATGGAAGACTAAATGTACGTGTGAAGATGGAGGCAACCCCACTTTGTTATCCATACTTCCAATCCTCTATAGCACCTTATAGGGACCATATTATTTGGGTGATAATTTATTATCCTAATTTTGTTGCTTAAGGGACATCTCTTTGTATGTTTGCAGCCTAAAAAATACCCAATCTCCCACTTCAAAGTTCCTTTCACTATGATGTTTATATGCTTGTTGTTTCATCCTATTTTATGTTATAGCCAAGTTACCTTTTTATATTTAGATAAATTCTTATTGGTTAGTTATATGATCCTCCACTAGTTGAACCTTTGCTTTCTCTTTCAAGGATAATGTGATGGAAGGAGGATGATATCCATAAAGTGCCATAATTGGTGACATTTTTCTGAAGTATGTAAATATGTGTTATACCACCATTCTACTAAGAGAAACCACTTAACCCATTTTGTTTGTTTATAATATGCAAAGAAGTGAATACTCCCTTATAGAAATTTATTCACAACGTTAGTTTTCCCATCAGATTGAGGATGGTAAGAGGAGTTGTGATCCAACTAAGAGCCCAGACAAGAAAATATTTCCTTCAAAATATTACCAATGAAAATTGGACTCAATCAATTATAATAACTATGGGGATTTCAAGTTCTAATATCAATTTCCCTTTTTCATATATCTTTGATCAAAGATTTTGGACTGGGATCTTATCACCAATTACATTTTTTATGCAAGAAATATGGAAGACTAGATGTACATGCGAAGATAGAGGAAACTCCAATTTGTAATCCATACTTTCAATCCTTTGTAACACCTTATATGGACCATAGTATTTGGGTGTTAATTTATTCTCCTTATATTGTTGCTTGAGGGACATCTCTTTGTATGTTTGTAGCCTAAAAAATATTGAATCTCCCACTTCAAAGTTCCTTTCACTATGATGTTGATCTGCTTGTTGTTGCACCCTATTTTGTGTTATAGCCAAGTTACCTTTTGATAGTTGGAGAACATATTATTGGTTCTATATGTGATCCTCCACTACTTAAACCTTAGATTTCTCTTTCAAGGATGATGTGATGGAAGGAGGATGATAGCCATAAATTTCCATAAATGGTGACATTTGTTTGAAGCATGTAAATATGTGTTATACCACCATTCTACTAAGGGAAACCACTTAACCCATTTTTTTGTTTATTAGATGCAAATAAATGAATGTGCCCTTCTAGAAATTTATTCACAATATTACTTTTCCCATCAGATTGAGGATGGTAACAGGATATGTGAGTCAACTAAGAGCCCAAAAAATAAAATATTTCCTTCCAAAAATTTCTAGTGAAAATTGGATCTCAATCACTTACAATAACCATGGGGATTCCATGTAGCTTCTAAACTATTTCCATGAATGCTACAACTATTATACTTTCTTTAAAAGGATGATACAGATATAATAAATGGGCATACTTTACGGGATGATCCACTACTACTGTGATGACAATCTTTCCTTTTGACTTTGTAGACTTGTGATAAAATCCATTGAGACCTCTTTTGAGCGCTGACTTGGTATGGGTAATAGTTGTATAAGACCTATTTTATTTATTGTCTCTCAATAGTTATGTTGGAAAACCAAACATTCTACCACAAAATTTTGTACATTAGTTTTAACAGCTTCCAAAAAAAATTCTTCTTTATCTCGTGGTAAGTTTTCAAGAACCTTTAATGTCCTCCTATGGGAGAAGTATGCAATTCTAAAAGGACATTTTATTTGAGTTCAAAATTCATACATAAATATAGGGAATCTTGGTACCATAGTGAATCATTCTTCCACAAAAAATTATCTAGTGAACTAAAGTCCTCTTGTAGTTGTTGAATTATCTTACATGATTTCGGATCATGTTTCCAATATTTCCTTGCTTCTTCCATCCAGTCAAATTGCGTATTGGAAATAACACATAGTAATCCCTCTACGTCATCTTCTTTTCTTGAAAGTGCTTCTGCCACCACAATTATTTATTTATTTTTTAGATAATTTCAAATTCATAACCTAGAATCTTTGTAACCCATTTTTATTTCTATTCTAAATATAATTGTTGTTCCAAGAAGTACTTAAGATTGTCATGATATGTTCCTACCTTGAAGTGTCTTCCTATTAGGAAAGGGCACCATTACTTAATTGCATGAAATATGGGAAACATTTCCTTTTCATAAAATGGTTTGAGTAGTTTTGTTCCTTTAAGTTGGAAACTTTAAAACTATACCAATGTATGCCCTGAGGCATCACATTCCATAATAAAAAAAATTGTGAAGACATGTGTGGATAATACAAGAGATCTTTAATAGCCATAAGCTTTTAAAAATATTTGTTTGCTTCTTGAGTCCAAGAGAATTCCTCCTTTTTCAAAAACCTTGTTAGAGGTGTTGATTTTTTACCATAATTCTTAATGAACTTATGGTATTATCCTATCAATCCTAAGAATCCTCTAAGATTCCGCAAGGTTTTGGGAATTGTTCATTCCATGAAAAGATTGATTTTGTTAGGATCCTCGTTAACACCTTCATCAGATACAATATGACTAAAATATCCCACTTCCTAAACCCAAAAGGCACACATAGAAGGATTGGCATATAGTTGATTCTCCTCCAATAGTTTTAAGACCATGTCAACATGTTTTACATGCTCTTCCCAAGATTTGCTATAGATTATTGTATCATCAAAAATGTTGACACAAATGTTTTGGGGAAGGTTTATAAATAAAATTCATCAATATTTTAAATGTGGAATGTGCATTCGTAATACCATATGGCATCATCAAAAATTCATAATGACCTTCAATTGTTTTGAAGGTTGTTTTCAGGATGTATTTTTTCTTCAATCTTATTTGATGATATCCAAAAAAAATAGATCCAACTTGATCAACAAAATTGCTCCATGTGATTCATTTAAGTATTCATCAATGGCACGAATATGAAATGTATCTTTAATGGTCAACTTATTGAGCTCTCCACAATTTGGAGACATATTCCATGAAACTTATTTTTTGTTAACCATCGCCACTAGTGCAAAAAATTAACTTTGGCTAGGTTGAAAGATGCTTGCATATAACATTTCTTATACCATATTTTCAATCTCACTACATTTTCATATGAGTATCTGTAGGGTATGATGTTAGGTGTGACACTTCCTTATTCTTGTTTGATGATATCCAAAAAATATATCCAACTTGGTAAGCAAAATTTCTCTCTATAATTCATTGAAATATTCATCAATGACAAGAATAGGAAACTTATATTTAATGGTCAACTTATTTAGCTCTATATAATCTAGACACATATTCCATCCACCTTATTTTTTGTAAATCATCATCACTAGTGAAAAGAAAGCACTTTGGCTAGGTTGAATTATGCCTACATCTAACATTTCTTTAACCATATTTACAATCTCACTCTTTTTTGCATATGAATATTTATAGGGTCTCATGTTAGGTGGAATCTTCATGGTTGCAAGTTAATAGCATGGTCATGATATTTAGTAGGTGGAATACCTTTAGGAATCTCTCCAAATGACTTGGAATGCTTAACTTGTTGGGGATCCATTGGAATAGAAGGTATAGATGCTTAACCTCTTGTGAGCACAATTGTGCAATTACTCCATGTTGTACCCTTTCTAATAATTTGACATGCTTTTAGAGATTATTACTTTACAGGGTTTCAATGGAATTCCTTTGAGTTAAATTTCCTTTCCTTCTAAAGAGAATCTCATGAAAATTTCCTAAAAATTAACAGTCAATGTCCCCAATTATTGTAGCCATTGTCCCCAATTATTGTAGCCATTGGACCCCTAGTACAACATTAACACCACACATTTGGATTGAAATCATTGGACTATCCAATAAATACTCCCCCATAGTAAAATTAATACTATGACACTTCCTTGAAAAATTTATGGTACCTCTATCTACAATCATTCCTTGAGTTTTTGGTGTTGGATATACAAAGTAATTGTGAAGTTTTGTTGGTTTGAAATTAATGAAGTTATGGGTATTACCAAAATCAATAAACATTGTTGCATTTTTCTTTTTGATATATCCTTTTATATTTAGGGTTTGAGGAGTGAGAATGTCCACCAATACGTGGAAATATGTGGTTGGAGTAGTATCTTCTAGACCTACCTCCTGAGAATGTCCTCATTTTGTATCTTCTTCCTCTTCACAATCTATGTATAATAATTCATTATAATTACAAATATGCTCCTTACTATGCTTTATATCATAATTAAAACATAGTCCCCTTGCTCTTATTTCCTCTACTCTTTGATATGTCAACCCTGTAGGCTAAGTGAGGTTGGGGGAGGAAACATTTCCTTATCTATAGGTGTTAGTAGAAACCCTTCTATTAGCCATATTTTCACTTTCAAATTTCCTTTACAAACTAAAATAATTCTCCAATTATTTAGGTTCAATGAGACATACCTCATGTTGAATTATCTCCTTTAAAATACCCATCAAGGGATACAACAATTTTTCCTCTTGAATGTTCTTCACTCTAATAGTCAACTTATGAAATTCCTTAATGTGCTTTATAACTGAAACTTTTTTGTTAAGATTTATCAATTGGATAAAGAACATGTTGCTCTTAATACCCCCATAATATTCTATCAAATTATCCATAAATATAGACCAAGATACAATACATTCATTTTTACAGTTACAAAGCAATCGATACCATACAAATTGTTGAAGTTCTAAATACAAGGATGCAATAGTTACCTTTAGTAAAGTTGGAACTTGGTGTAGATCAAAGAATTGCTCCATCTGGAATATCCATGTTATTGGATCATTTCCATAAAAAAAATTCATATTAATCTTGGGAATGACGTAGTTTCTTGGTCTCGAGTTGAACCCACAACGATGTGATGGATGATCAAATTTTCTTGACTCAATCCTCTTGTTCTCTAGCTATTTTTCAATTTTCTCAATTTGTGACTTGGACAAGTCCCTATTATTCTCCTTGTCATCTTATTGAGGAGATTAATTATGAGGAAATGGATGTCTCATTTCATTTAGAATTAACCCTTTGATAACTTGAATATCCTCTTTACCAACCATATCCCTAACCATCGTTTTGAGATCCTCTTTACAAGCCTTATTTTTCAACTCATTATATATATATATTTTTTTTGTGGCTACCAATTTAACATGTGTCACTAACCTATCATTCAATTCCTTAACCTTGGCCTTAAAATTGGATAGTTGGTTACACGTTTCTTCATTTTCTTCATGAGTCATGATTAAGACTTTGGGAGGTTTAGTGGGTGAAGTAATTTTTGCTCCACATATTGCCATTGTGTCCCATTTATATTTACTAGATTTTTTCTCTATTTTCTCTTTATCACTTATTTTGAATAAAAAAAAATCAAAATATATGTTCCAATCAAAAGTTACGCAAGTTTCAAGTTAACGTACCTTAAAAATTTGGTTTGTAGGTTGTCTCGTTGACTAACCTTGCTCCTAAAGTATCTTTGAAACTTCAAACCCTCCAAATTTAAATTGTTTTTCTTGTAATAGAAAGGTATTTATTCTCTATAATTTCATAGGATTGACCCAATTGTGACATGTCAAGAAATATTTACTAGGAAACTTTCCCAAAACTAATTATTTTTGTTCGTTTTGAGAGAGAAAACTTGTACAGATTGAAACATGTTAGATTTTCCTTTCCTACTTCTAAAATTTCTACCACAAACTATGGTTTGTTTTATTTCTAATGCAATAGTTGGAACCCAATTTGGATCTATAAATATTCATATATAATAGTCTTACCTAGAACACCTATTTGAGACTAGTTTTTGGACAAGTAAAAAACCCTAAATTCCTTAGATTATAACTCCATAAGAATGATGAACCAGGACATGAAAAATTTACCACATTTAATTTTATTTGGAATTTGAGGATGCTAAAATTTTTACAATCTAAATATCCCCTGAAAAATGTTATAGTGAAAATTCTCTAATACCAAATGTTATGCATCAATTTCCTAAAATAGAATAAAGATTGAAAGAAAGAGTGACTTCACTACTTTGAAAAAAAAAGATGAAAAGGAAGCATCTTCGAGGGGGAAACCTCCTTATACAATGTGTGAAATTAATAAGACAACATGATATTATCCTAAGACTATGTCTCCTTGTTATATATATAGGAGACAAATGATACAATTACAATTCTAGTCAATCATACAATTACAATTAAGGTTCTAGACGACCAATAATGACGATACTAATATAATAATAGAAATGTAATGCCACAATATATAGAGATTAACATGTTTCTTGAAGACCATGAGTACTGGTGAATGATATGGGTTGTTACTATGGTGGATGAAACTAGTAGCTAGCAACTCTTGATCTATTTTTTTCTATTTAATTCCCTTTCGACAAAATAGATGGTGATGTAGGCATATTTTGGGTGGGAGGATATCAGGTATGAGAAAACTAGAATGACCAATCTCACCTTTATAAGGTGGTATTTATTTAGGAGGTTCAAAGTGTTATATTGTTTGTAGGATTCTAGAGCAATCTGGGGTGTATGGTGGGTTGATTAGCCTCCTTGGCTAGTGGGGCATGGAGTGATAACCCCTTGATATTCCTTGTTTGGTTTTGTTTTGAGATGTTTGGTCCATGTTTTTGTGGACCATTGTAAATTGATTTAGAAAAAGAATTGGGGCTGAAATCTAATCCAGTTAATGGATTAATGTTTTGGATGCTATAATATTGTATTGGAAACATGATTGATAATACAATGAGATAGAAACTGGAGGAAATCTCATGAATGTTTGGTTTCCTAATTTTGTGTTTCTAGGGTAAATCTCTATGTAATGTGTGTGTGAGTCATTATTAATTCTTGTGTTTTATATTTTGTTTTGGTATTATTTTACTTAGGGTTTATCAAAACTCTTCACAAATATGGATTGGTGGTTGTCCAAGACTAACTACATGGAATAATAATGGATTGAGAAGGTGTTTCAAAATATTGAATGGCATGAAATTGTGAAACAATGCCCAAATGGCCTTTCTAAAGAAGCTTTTCCATATAGTGGAAGCTAATGATATATGGAGAGTTGGTTGTAATTCCTTTGAAAGTGTAGGCATGCCTACCCTATTGGAAACTCATGTATAACTTGTAGAAATACATGGAGATAGGATCTAATGTATGTAACCATTAAGCACCCAAAAAATATCACAACCACCCATTTCAATAACAAACATGTGGGTTTTTAGGGAATAATCACCCATTTTAAGCATCACGTTCTCACAATTACCACCACATTTCATAGAGCCTCCATTGACAATCATGGTTTTGAATTTGCTTGCAACATGGATGTAGTCACATGTTTCTTGGGATACATGTAAATGAATTAACTTATGCACTCTACCACAATCAATTAACACAATGACTATATAATGTTTAAGGTATCCAATCAATTTGACGGTTTTGGGAGTAGAATTATCAGTCAATGCATGCAAGGATATCAGGGTTACATCTCCTACAAATTAGGTGGGAGAATGTATTCCACATATGGGTGATGGCCCTTTTTGGGTATATATTTGACTTTATGATAAAAAATGTCCTCTAAAATGGTCATAAATATTTTTTTCTCCTTACATTTTTGCACGAGGAAATATTTATCATCACAGTTGTAGCAAATACCTTTAATTTGGTGATATATAATTTCATCCTTCGTTAACTTGTGTATCTTGAGATGTCAAGAGGGATTAGTGGGAATTGAAATAGTGGAATGAGGATAGGGAGTAAATGGGGTATTTTTTGTGTGAGAATTCATCACCTTTTGGGATTCCTCGACTCTTTGAGTGGCTTCCAACCAAGTAGTATGATGAGTCATAATACTTGTGAATGCATCTCTCTTTTTTCATATCATTGTTAAAGAATTCCTTGAAAAAAATATTGGACATGATTTGGATGTGGTTGGAAAGCTATTTAAAAGAAAATACAAAATCTTCAACTATATTCTAGATTGTTTATGCTTGGTTATCCATCCCAAATAATGACCATCTATTTCAAAGTGTTCATAGAGTTTTGTGACAAATTGTGTCCAAGAAATATAACCCCCATGGGATTTATTGTGTCAAATGCACCATTTACAACATTCAGAGTCCAAATATAAGAATCCAATGTGAAATTTCATCGTGTCCACTATGATTCCATGAAGGGAAAAGTAATGCTCCATATGAGTGACACATTCTATGGGGTTGGACCATCAAATTTGTTGTGATACACTTTTGGAATTTTGTGCCACATGTTATTCATATGATCATTAAAATGTTGGGTGGATTATTTAATCCCCTATTTTTGGATGATTCAAGCAATATATTTATTCCAATTAATATTGGATGATTTGCTTCCATTGGTAACCCAAATGTTGTGAAGTGAGGATATGATCTACATTGCTATGAGTTTGGACATCTAGTCAAGTAGTGACTCCAGGTTGTCTATATTGTCACATATGTCATCAAGATTTTTTGAGCATAGTAATGGTTGTAGACTATATTATGTTGTAAGTAATCATACTTGGTTTCTAGGGTGGATACTTTTTTGGAGATATCTACTCCTGAAGTGGTATCCATAGAGATGTGGGTCCACATAATATGTTACTATAGAGTGGCACCAATGCGATCATATTGATACAAGGTTTGTATTGATATAGGTTTAAATTAAAGGTATATCTAGGACCTAAGATTATTTTTATATTCTCACTTGTATATCATTGTGCTAATAGAAATATTCCCAAATTCTTAATACTGCAACTTATCTAGGAATTTCTTGGACTATAAACATAGTACATGGTTTCAAAGATCCCAAGGACAAGTGAGATCCAAGTGTATATATCTATCATATACATGCAAGGTCCAATAGTATTGCTCAACCTAATATCCCAGGACACCAACTAAGGAGGATTGACCATACCCTCAGTCATACTACTTGACTAATAAGGTACTGGAGAGTAATCTTCTTGATTACTATGCTCGATGCACTATAGCGACAAGATGATCAATCATTTATATAAAGTTGGCTTTAGATATCCTACAGGAATTCTAATATATTGAGAGAACATGGAAGTAAAATTATATATAAAGGTGTCTTCTAATGTGATACTACTTTAGGTGGTATGAATAGGGATTGAATGGTTTCCAACC
>LPNX010513416.1:467725-478695 GCA_001517045.1 Pseudotsuga menziesii | reverse complement strand
ATATCTTGGCTCAAGAAAGCACTATGATACCACTTCTAGTGTCCCTTATTAACAAAATATAAGGTTGAGGGTGCAAATAACACAATAGATCAATACTTAGAGTAACAAGGACATAATTACAACATCAGTAGACAATTATTGTAGTGTACGAAACCCCAAATCACACCACTTGGGTCGGATACACTGGTGTTGTTAAGGAGAATACAACCTTATAACCTAGGGTCTCTGGGGTTACCAATGTACTAAATGCAGACAGTCAGCCATTTCAGAATTCGAAATATAAATAGGAAGAAATTAGGCATACCTTGCTTATGACAGTCGATCTAAGATTTTATTCTTCACTTCAAATTTCTTCCACAGCTTCTAGGGAATCTCCAACACCTACAAAGAGAAAGAAATTTCCTCCAATATATTATGTATTATATAGATGATCAATGAAATAATATGCTTGCAATGAAATAACAATACAATTCATAAATCATAATACATAAGAGTACAAAGACACAACATTGGAAGAAAGACTCTCTTTATTGATAAACAAGTGAGGTAAGATTACAACCAACATCTGAGACAAGTGCTCCTCTACTAGCCAAGGACACTGAGTTCTGCTACTCCAAGATATCTAAAGGAAAACTACCAGCATAACGTTTCTCTAGAATTCATCATGTTTAGCCTCAACCCCTACCCTCTATTTATACATGAGGAAAGAGAGAGGTTACGAACGTTGATATGGTTGGGGAATTTGGGATAGTTATGACAAAGGCCCCAATTGTCCTCAACGAAACTTGTTTATATTTTTTAATTTTGGATTAAGGCATGAGACTATTAATACTAGCAAGCCGCGTATGATACACGACTTTCATAAATGCAACTTGCAGATTTCAACCATGATCATATATACGTGAGTTGCAATGTCAATACTCGCATATCATACGTAGGTTGCAATAGAAATAGTCACGTATTCACCTCAATGGCCATGCAAAAAATAGGTGTAACTGGTAGGAGGATGATGCATTAAAGGTCATGCCCATCTATAGTGTGTTGGCCATTTCTACCCATTTTGTCCTTTTGTGTACCAACACATTGAGTGTCAGTACTTGGATGGAGAAGTGCCATTTTACATGATAACAGATGCCCCCTAATGTGTGAGGTCAGGGGGAAGCGATGGTCGAAATAAATTACAATATTTAATCCTGGAGAACTCAGTTACCAAGGGAGAAGGGAGGTACTTGAAACAATACATATCAAATTCGTATACAAAATCATATATGAGGATTCCATGTTCAATAAAGTGGAACACTAGATCCTTTACAATATTTGATTACATCATATGATACGGGTAACAAGACCACGCATATTACAAAGGTGGATCGAAGCCACAATATACAATGATGATTCTTCAAAATCTGGAAGTAGTGTTTTTGAACATAACATAATATTTCGTAACTTAGGTTATAGAGTTTGAACCTAAGGTCTTCCACCAAATCCAAAGGAACCGGTATAATCCCTACCGTGTGAATAAATGAAGTTGAAATCGAACATGGAAGGAACTCAATAGAATGTTAGAAAATGAGTAATGTTGAAAATTGAAGAAAAGTAGTTCACCAATAATGGTAGTGAATCCTAAGGTACCATCGTCAAAACTCTAGGTCTTCGTCTTTAGTAGATACTGATGAGAAGTCGTGATGTGAGGATGAAGGAAATGAATCCTTCAACAAATCACAAGAGTGACTAGGAAACTGGATGTGGGAAGGTAGACACAAGGAATTCTCAAAGAGGATAATGATGGGAATCAGAATAATGATCAGATGAAGGTACATATCCTTGAACAATGAGCATGACACAGAAATGACCTAAGGAAACTTTTGACTTGCAGATATTGCAACTAGACTTATCTATCATGTAGGAGACATGATCATATTCCCCATGTATAAAGGACAAGTGGAGGAGTAAAAAATCGAAGTAATAGCTGAGATGAAAGTATAAACTGATACATGAGTATCAGAAAGTTCAGATTTCTTTGTTCAAGGATGACATGCCACCACGGTTTATAACCCAAAAAGAGTAATTCTTCCTTACCTTTCTTATTAAATTTTAACGAGTCCAAGAAATTCAACTCGAGTCTCTCTTAATTTTTTAAAAGATTGAAGAGGGAGATAATAATGCTTGATATTCACTGATTCGTGAATTTTATGAGCTCAAACTAGTACATGCTCGCTGGTGTTTTCATATTTTGAGAGTCTGAAAACTCTGAAGAAGACTCTAGGGGGTGTTTTTTCATACAATTTAGTCTACTGAGGCTGGAAAGGTATAAAAAAATCCACAGAAGAACTCTCTTAGCTCCCGAAGGACTAAGGTATACCTTTTTCATACTTAATAGGAAAGGTCTGAAAAGGGGTAAAATAATACCATACCAATGCACCTTCAGAAATGCCAACTAGCCTGAGTTTAATGAGTGTGAAGGAAGGCAAGATCACTCAAAAAGATCCATCTGATTACAAAAAATGGGGCTTACAACAGTAAACTCGATGCTTTGTTCTTTAGGTTTTGCAAGCATGACAAAGACATAAAGTACGCTCTGAATCTTTTTCATGTTTGGGTCCAAAGCACGAAAAAGAGAAAACTAAGCTCATACTGGGTGTTCCTTTTCTGTAAGTTTAGACCCTCAGGTTCAGGAAAGAGATAAACCTATGCTTGAAGATACTCTTCTCAATTCCCTAGAAAAGAGAGTATTCCTTTCACGTAAATAATCTACATGGTTCGAGAAAGAGATAACTTATCACCAATGTAGATGACCGTTCACTTATTCTTAATGAGTCTGAACGAACAAGTTTACTCACTAGTCTAGTCTATTTTGAGGAGTCATACCATGGCCTAAAGAAAATCCATAAGTGCGGGGAGCCTTATAAACAGGGATAGCTTGAAAAAAGATGCAAAATGAGGCTCATTTTGTCATGAAAAACAACTAAGAAGGCTCCCACAAACCTAACACAATTGTGGCATGGGTACCAGAAATACATAAGGTGTTCTAAACTAGGGTACCCATGAGAAGGAGGCCCTATCCACGGAGGAAAAATGATGTATACGAGGTAAAAGTGGTTTGCACCATTGTCCATAGATGAAAAAGTGATCCTAGGGTTAAATGAAGAATAAGGTATAAGTGCAAAGTGAGCAATGAGGACCAAATCCTACCCTATATGTCGCGAAAAACAATTTTTTAATGATCCCGAACCTGTTACAGTTAGCAAAAAACCATGGTATTAGTCCATATAAAAAAACTAATTTTAAACTATAGAAAATGGGTCAAAATTTTGAATTTTTTGCTATAAATAGTTCAAAAACCCAAAATAGACATACCATTTGGAAAATTACTAAAATTGGCAAGTTTTACCTCCCAACTTCAGTTGATCACCGAGTACAAACAGCTAGAGAAAATCCAATTCCATGAGTTGCAGGTTGGTTATCTCTCCTTTCTCTTTCTCTTTGTCTGTTCAATTTTAAATTTTAGTAGAAAAATTTATGGTTTTGTGCATGCCCTAGGAAGCTAACGCAACACACATGGGTCTTCTTTATAGAGGTCACGTATACGGATTTTATATGTGATTTTCTGCACTGCAACCCGCATAGGACCTACATTGTGCTAAGAGCATAGTTGCGTATGTTGAAATTAAAAAATGGCCAAAATAAAAAGAAATTGATGGGTTCTAATGATTGAATGTGGTCAATGGGAAGGTACAAAATGGTTTTGGAGTGGAAAGAGAGAGAACATGAGGATATGGATCGAGAGGCAATGCAGGATGCCCTAAATTTGCACGCATTGCAACAATGTGGCTTGCTGAAATTTTACTATACATTCAACATGAGGGCCAATGTCCGTCTATTGGAGACGCTTATCGGTTATTGGGACCATGACCTTGGTCTATTTGATCTACAGGGAGAGACATTGGAAATTATAGTAGAAGACATGTATTCATTACCGGGATTTCCTGCAGAGGCATGCTGGTAAACCTTGAGGGCACTGATAGGGGTGGTGAACCTATGAGTGTGTAGGATTACATCAATACTTACTTTCCACCATGTACACGAAAGAAGGGGACATGCATACCAATTTCACAAATAACTAACTTTCCATTACAAGTGATGGTAAGCATGGTAGCAAGGGTTTTCGGTTCTTCTTCATTACACTTGGCCACTTGGACTCATATGTGAGTTCTGGTGGAATGCATGCAAGGTACAATGTTTGATTGGTGTTTGGGTATGATCCTAATAATGAAAAAACAACTCTCTGATTGCAAGAGGGGATGAAGGAAAAGATTTGGTTATGCAGGAATTTTGGTGTCGTTCTTCTTCGAGAGACTTCCTGCTCTCAGACCTGTAGTACCATTGCCACCACTTTTCCCCCACCATCCTAGACTTACTATATGGGGAGACATATTTCTCCGTCAAGGTGGCGGAGGTGGAATCCAAAGTGATTATGATGATGATTTCTATACTTGGTGGGAAAGGAAAGTGTCTTCTCTCGAGCAATACCCATATGTCGTATTAGAGTTTTGAGGAGACAATGAACTCGTCCTCCCTCCAAGGGAGGCATGGGGAGCGATAAGTAAATTTTATCTTTTTAAATTATTTAATTTTTATGAGTTTTCTTCATAAATTTATATATACATATTATATGAGCTTTGACCATTTTTTATATTTTATATGCAGATATTGGACCTGTATGCCCCGATGAGCACCCTAGGAAATTTGTGCAGCCCATACCAGGTGGGACTGAGATCATGCTATGGGTTATAGAGGGGAAGCTAGCCAGGTTAACCCAAGGTTTCCCTACACTATGGATAGAGCAGATCCTGATTATCATGCAGGATTTTGTAGTGGGGGTTTTGTCGACCTGGATATGCCTTCTTAGAAGGGTATCTAGGGATGTTATTCATTATAGAGAGGTTATAGAGGCAGACGCAACCAAGGAGACTGAGGAACATGTATAGGCTTATACATATATGGATGATGATCCTATTTTTTGTATATTGATATAGTTATGATAGGATCTATGGATCAAAAACTTGATATATCTATGGACATATTTTACAGATATATATATGTTTCTGGTTATTTACATGTGTTTCAAATGTATATGTTATATTTATTTTACAAAGTGTGTGTTAAGTGCTAGCCTAATATGTAATTCGCATAAGGATCAGTAATTGTATTTTCATTTCTCGGAATGTGATTAAATGAAATATATTCAAAGTTTCTTTCAAGTAATCTTACACGCAAAGAATGATGTAGCAAAGTAGGGTTTCACACCTGATAATCACCATTGAGTTGGGAAACCACGAGCTGAGAGTCAAGTCTGACCTCCATATGGGTAATTCCACGTAGTGTAGCATACCATAACAACTCAATAACTTCCTTGTACTCAACCATGTTATTAGTAAAAGGACTTAAGCAAGCACCTCCAGAGGCAACTAGTTGTCCTAAGGGTGAATAGATAACCCAAGCGGTTGAAGCCAGGTTACAAGTATGGTGACTAGCGCCATCTGCAAAACCTACGAACCACTCGGCTGACATCTGAAACAAACAACATACTATATAAGAAACACTAACCAACTAAATAAACTATTCTACATAAAAATACATACAATAAAAATACAAGAACACGCACCATGCCTAAGCATAGTACTTCTTCAGGTAGAGCCCATTTCTAGGCTCCAGCAACTTATTTCCATCATAGTCAGTTAAATCATAATCTCTCTTTTCAAGACCTTTGACACTACATAGGAACCTAACCACATCGACTTGAATTTTCCTGCTCCCAGGGGTTCCTTGTCTTGATCCCAGAGCAAGACAAGTTCTCCCCCAGAGAAAACTCTCGGCTTAACAGATTTGTCATATTGGTTCTTGACCCTATTCTTGTGAGATTTGTTTGAAGTCAACACATCTCTTCATTGTTCATCTTGATGTTCTAAGTGAAGCAAACATTCTTCTAAATCCACAGTATTGGGAAGCACATGAATAACTATTTTAAGAGATCGAATTTCGCTTTCAACTAGCGCAACTGCTTCCACTCTGTGAACGAGTTGGAAGAGTGAAATATAGTAGCAATCTTTACATTAGTCCAACATGCCCAAAGTGCAGAATATAGCATAATGTGCCATTGGCTCACGTTAATGGTACGCTTTAGAATGGTTTTCAAGGTTTTGTTAACTGCCTCTACTTGTCCATTCGCTTGAGGGTAAAAGGAAGATGGATAATCTTGCCTAAACCCTAGCATAGTGGTCAGCTCGATCATCATGCTATTCTGAAAGTGACTTCCATGGTCAGTGACAATCTTCTTTGGTATACCAAAATGAGTAATGATCTGATTAAATATGAAGTAAGCTGTTGTTTCATCGTAAGCTTTGAAGGTAGGCATTGCCTCTTCCCACTTTGTGAATTAGTCTACAATGACAGTGATATATTTGTGCCCCCCCATCGAAAATTGATTACTCATCATGTAATCTACCCCCCACTTGGTGAAGGGCCCCACCATGATGACGGGAAACAAAGGAGCATGATGCGACCACATTTTTCTAGTGTAAAGCTGACACGGGTGACAAGGCTTCACAACTTCCACATAATCTTTGAAGATCGTGGGCCAAAATAATCGGCTTGTAAAATATTATGGGTCATTTATAACCTAGATAAATGACTCCCAGACACTCTGCTATGGGAGTCATTTAGGAAAATATCTGCCTCCTCGTGGGTGAGGCACCGATGCAAAATAGAATCTACCCCTCTTCAATATAAGGTATCATCAATGATCAGGTTGTTTTTAGCGTTGACTCGCAACTTGCGTGGATATTCTCGCGAGAAGGACACATGAAACTTCAGAGTCTGAAGATATACAATAATATATCCATACCAAGGATCATAGGTAGAAATCAAAAAGATATACTCATCTGGGAATGAGTCATCTTCCACCACTACATTTTCTTTTGCAGGGAATTCTGAGATTAGCTCTGCAAAAACTAAGGATATTTTGGATTTAGCATACTGGAAATACAAGTCAAAATCTTGGAGAATGAATATCCACTTGTTGAATTTTACCCTGATTATGCATCGAGACAAAACATACTGAAAAGGAGTTACATCTACCACCACTGTGGTTGTCCTGAGTAAAATGTAGTGATGTAGCCTCTAAACAGCATAGACAACTGCTAATGATAACTTATCGCCATGGGAGTATCTAAGTTATGGACCAGCTAATGCACAACTAAGATAATAGACAACATTCTCTTGGAGCTTGCCATATTATTGAACCAATACTAACCCTATAGTTGACTCTGATGCAGTCAAATACAATATAAAATCTCGAGAGTAATCTGGTGGTCGTATTAAAGGAGCCGACAGTAAATCCTTCTTTAATTCCTCGAATGCAAGTTGTGTCGTTTCATCCCATGGAAATGGGGTGTCCTGCTTAAGAAAGTGCATAAAACCCTTAGTTATCTTGACATCATTGACTATGAAACACCGAAGGAAATTAGATTTCCCTTGCAGGCTTTGAAGTTTCCAGATGGAAGGAGGAGGAGAAAGATTTACAATAGCCTCTACTTTCAAAGGATCCACCTATATTCCACTATTTGACACAATAAAACCTAGCAACCTTCCAGACTTGACATAGAAAACACACTTGTGGGGATTTAAGTGTATCTTATAATGTCAACATCGTTCAAAGATCATGAGAAGGTGATCTGGGTGGTCCCTCCTCTTGCGAGAATGGGTAGGCATATCATCCAAGTACGACTCAACAATATTCTTGATGTCATGGAAGGAAAAGTTCATTTCCCACTGAAAGGTATCTCTGACATTTTTCAAATCAAAGGGCATTGTTTTGCATGCGAAGGTCCCCCAAGGAAAAATAAAAGTCATTTTATGTTGGTCTTCTGACTTGATTTGGATTTGATTATACACAGAAAATCCATCCATAAATGAAAATACTTTGCTACCCACATAAGCATCAATGATGTGATCGATGAAGGGCGCGGGGTAGTTGTCCTTGGGACATGCTTTATTTAGGTCATGGAAATCATTGCACACGCGTACGGTCCCTTGTTTTTTTTATCAACGGGAACGAGATTGGATACCCATTCTGTCAGAGAAATTGGGTAAATAAACCCCGCTTTCACCAACTTCTCCACCTCAGCCTTGACGGTTGCTGCTTTCTACATATTTATAGCTCGAATATTTTTTCGAACAAGTTTAGCATCGGGGCAAGTATAGATTTTGTGTTCTAAAATAGATGTATCTATTCTTGGCATCTCCTCATATTACTAGGAAAACACGTCGCGGGATTCCCATAACAAGGCAGTATATACGGAAATCTCCTCCGGAGAGTAGTTTGCACCAATATGCACATTTTCAATGACGTTGGGGTTTATAGAGATGTTGATTGGAAAGGTAGCAAAGATATTTTCCATATTCCCCTCGACAAAAACTCCCTCCTTTGGTAAAGGATTAATCGACAAATTAACATTCTCTGCCAGTCTCACATGAAACTCTTTATTCTCAATTCTGCTCAACTCTGGAAAAGAGAAAGACCTATGGTGTAGATATTCACAAGTATTTTCAGGTCCAATCATATCTTCCATAATGGCTTCGTCCGAAGTAAAAACCATATCTAAGCAATCAGAAGAATATGAAGAGTTCTTCGCCTAGGAGGGCAGATAGGATTCTTTTGACTCCTCGGAAACTGAAGAAGGAATCAGGAAAGAATCGATAGTTGCATTAACAATATCTTGGTAGGCTACTTCCACTGCAAACAATGGAACTTGAGGTTAATGGTGGGAAGGAAGGACCCAAGGATCAGTTATATTGACAACCATGGCAATAGACTTCCCTACACTCGTAGAACCTAAGTAGTTAATAGGGGTTGGGATATCAAATGTTCCCATCAATGATGCATACATTCCAACTCCCAAGCTCTCATTAGTCAGTTTGGATTGATCAATCAATGGTATGATGGACTCATTTTTATCCAAACGACCCTTTCGAGTAAAATTGAGTTGGTAAATAGTAACCAACTTCCCTTCGTGTGGAAACACTACTACTCTAAGAACGATCAAGGCAATCGCACACATATCATAAGTCCAAATTCTCCCTAACATCAAATTATAATCCAATGGGGAATTGATCATTTCTACCTGAACAGAAACTACTTTCCCTACTAGCTTTATTTTGAAAGCTGGTAGGATACCCTGTAGACGAATAGACCTTCCCTCGAAAGTAGTAAGAAGAGTGTTCGATGGAACTAGCTCTGGGGAACCTAGGGATTTCCAACAAGACATCGACATTACACACGTGGAAGCACCTTCGTCAACTATTGTACGTCCAATGGTGTTACCTCCATGGACAACGTCAATTGAAAAAGCTACATGGTATGGAAAGCGAATCTTAACATCTGAAAAATTGAATTTCGCCAGCAGGATCGATGAATCCATGCTACCTATGACTGTCAAAACGACATCCCGTTGAGTAGGACAACTTTGTAACACCTCCAATGTCGACATTGCACAAGGAGTTTGAGCTAAGTCTTTAACTATGGAGTAGTTAGAAGCAGCCATAGAGTTAGGATTGTGAAATGCTTTCTTAAAGAAACCTTTCGGTATCTTAGGCATCAGATCAACAAGTTTTTCAATAGTGAGAGGGTTAGAAGTTTCAGCAATAGAATTACCCTTCTTAGGAGCCTCCAATTCATAATTCTTATTTCTTGTTTGGATTAAAGTACTAGAGCATACCATGTTGATATAGTTTTGATCAGCAGGAGCACAAAAAAGTGCCCCCAACTACATTAAAAAATGAAGTTGTGTTCTGTCCTTGGGGAAATGGATCCTTTAGGAAAACCGATTGTTGATTCTTCAACAAAATTCCAAGCTTGTTCCATAAGAGCGAATTGATAAGTAAGGTGGTATCCCTGGCACAACTTACAAGGAAACTTAACCTTTTTCTTATATTTTTTACCCCTGCCGGCATTGTTTGTGGGTTTCTACTTGTTTTGATTACCCTCACCCTTCTTCCCTTTATTCTTTTTCCCACCGGGCTGCTGATTTCCCTTCTAAGAAGACTGTGCAAAAACAATTACATTTTGAGGTGAAGGTGTGACAGCCTTAGCTGCCTGTCACATGCCCCAATTTTGTAAAATAATATTATCTTATTTTGATTTTATTCCAAGACATTATGTTAAATTTAATGCTAAGTTGAAACTGATGACTCAGCAGAGTCAAGGATGTGGAATGTAATTCTGAATATTTAATTTTAAATAAATAAAAGTGGAGACAACAACTTGGGAGAGCTGTTAAAAAGAGTGTTACTGGTCAAGTTGGTGGAGGGAACTAGGTGGAGAGAAAAAAGACAAGTGTCAGCATCCTCAAACACTTCCTATGTTGCAGGTGGAAACCTCCCTACATTTGGGGTCATGATCCCCCAAGAAAGTGGGATCAGAGCAGATGGCTCAATTAATGACAACAAACCCAAAAAGACCTAGGAAATCTTAATAAAAGTACCCAATGTAGAGAGCTGAGGCTGCTCATTCCAGGAGAAGAATCATTCAGGTGAATGCAATTCAAGGAATTCATTGGGAAGGGAAATTTTGAGGAAGGTGTTTGAGGGGTAAACTGTAGGAAGTTGATCTAGTACAGCTTTGCGGCTGAAATATCTTACTGCAGTATGCAGAGTTGGTATTGAGTATCAGGACTAGTACTTTGTTGTTTTCTCCACCTAGTTCCAGCCAAGGAGACCAGAACAGGCTCGGGGGTCCTGAGAAGTCACTGTTTGAGCGCTCTCCAGGAGTTGGTAGGGAGGAACAGCCTCCCATTGTTGTTTTCATCCAGCTTTAAAAAAACAGGTTCCATTATCTTTTAATTCATGTGTTATAGTTTATATCTATGTGTGAACAAATGATGAATGATTTTATGTTATGTTCTAAACTGTTA
>LPNX010513416.1:424053-465258 GCA_001517045.1 Pseudotsuga menziesii | reverse complement strand
GAAATGTCAGTTGAATTCTTAATAATTATATTAAGTAAAGTTGCAAGTATAGTTCAGTGAGTTTAATTTATTTCCTACTATTGATAGCTACACTACCTGCAACTATCTAGACTTGAAGTAGAGATAGGTAACCTGAGTAAATACTAGAGATAAACTAATTGAATTAATAAATATCATAATTAAGAACTTAATAACCCTTATAACATTATTTCTCTTAGAATCAAAATAACAAACAAACAGTAGTAACTTATGCATATAACACTATTAATAAAGAACTGTTCATACACTTGCAGAAAAATTAGATGTAAGGAGTATTAACAGGATAAAATTACTTATTCCTTTCACCAAGTGTACGAAATAATCTTATTAAAACAAGTCAATCATTATAGATTGCTCTCGGTCTTATTATTTATATACAAAAAAATGATACAAACATAAACTTAAGGAATATTTTATTCCCAAATAATAATTTAGTAATCCAAATAATATTATTAAAAACAACAAACAGTAATGTTTATAAATTAATAATTATTTAAAATAAATTGAAGAAAACTGTGTAATAGTAATGAAATTATCAAAATAATAACACAGAAATGAAATACATTACTGAACTATAAGTACAAACTGAATTTATAAAAGTAACTGCGCCTTTTCTTTCACTAACAATGTGTATCTAAAGAAACCAATGTCAGGGGTAAAACCCTTATAAGTATTACAATTACAAATACCAAAACCTTGAAGTAAATACCCAAATCTATACAAATTTTGTAATCATTAAATAAACAAATTAATAAATTTACTCACAGTCCTTTAAGGACAATTAGAAAAACTGTATAATCAATATAATAAGAATAAATTATATCAAAACGAGGGTTTGAACAGGTCAAACCCTAATTTATAACTCCATTCAAAACAAATAAGAACTAAGTTACGGCTATAAGTAACAACCTTAAATTTATTAATTATAAACCCTTACAGAGTATGTAAACAAGTACAAAAGCTCGACTACTGTCAAGTAGGGTAAAACCCTAACTTTTTACACAGAGAGTAATGTAAACATATATTAAATCAAACTATTCCATCGACAGCACTGTCATTTACAAAACTACAAACTTCAACCCAGCCGTAAAAAAATCCAACTTCAACTAAGCACAGTGCTCAGAGAAACCGAGTCTACCCTAGCGATGGTTTGATATTAACTATATCAACAACAGCCTGTAGAAACAATAACGCAACAACCTAACTCATGGCGAGTCAAGGGAGGGTTTTCCAAAACCCTGGGCGAGTTCATCAACCACCCTAACACTAGTAGAGTGAAAAATACAACATTTGGACCACGAGGCTTACCCGAAAACAAACCACGAGCCATGGCAATAGTTGGTTGGCTGCCTTTTGTCTCTGTCATTAAATTCTGTAGTAGAGAGCACCTGCAAAGATGGTGAAAGACCACTGTCAGCGAAACAAATTACTCATTAAATCATGATAACAATATATACATACTTGCAGCAAGTAAAATAATTCTAAGACTGTTAATTACCTGTCAATGGAGAACAACGAACAGCCTCAACGAAGCACTGTCACCTACAGGCTGTGCAAATGAAGACCCAACATCTTGCAAGGTAATTACCTCACACATTGGTGAGCCATGAGAATAGAAATAGGTAACTAATGTTAACTGTAAGCTACGAAGACAACGAAAGGGGAACTACACAGACAACAAGTCAGAAGCAGTAGTAATCTCCACAAGTCACAAACCGAGAACCAAGCCAATGGGAATGGCTTCTAAAACCATGCACTAATGACGAACGCGGCATGGAACCAGGGCACAAGATAACTAGAACGAGGAGAAATGACAGTCGCCATGGAAGACAAGCAAAGTAACCCTAGAGCCAGCGAAAACTGCGGGATAGAAATGATAATAGTTAGGTTTTGGCAATGTTTTATACCTCCCATGCGTGGACAGGAAACGACCACGTAGCAAGTAAATCAAACCATGCAAGAGGGTCGAGTTCTTTAGTGCCTGTATAAAATGAAAACCAATTATTTAATCATCGAAACGTGGAAGTAAACTATATCATTAACCCAATAATTTCCATGCCATCATTAATCTTATATGCCATATCATTTGTAATATTTTAACAAAGTATCAATGTGATGATTAAGTTGACCTAGCTAATAGTATCACTTACATGTCTGAGTTAAAAGCCCGATTTTGTTTATGTTTAAAACCCTTTTCACCAATGACATTATATTATCATATCATAACATCACAATAACGAGATGAATGGTTGCATAACCTTTCTCTGAACATTGTTTATGATAAGATAGAAATCAGCTAATTCATATCTTGTTTATAGATAGAGATCAAAGTTTTTAAGTCTTTAATATAGATAAGAAATTAAATATTGTATTGGGAGAGTTCTTACTAACCAATAAACTACTATAGTTTTCCTTGTAATAAAAACTATAGTTTATACTTGGCAAATCTCTTACAATAACAATATCACAAGTCATAATGCATGAAAGCAAAGGATTATAAATTATATTTTGAATACGTTTATGATCATAAACTAAGTACAGACTAAGATTCTATCAAACAACAGTTTATGCATGTCTATGAGACTTACAAAAACTAACCACTCAAATGATAACAGAACTCTAAAGAGATATAAAACTTATTGTAAGAATGCTAGTATGTAATTTTTGTTACACAGATCATAGCAACAATACGTTGATGAATTTTGAGTTACGACTCAAATTGGAAATTACCAAAAGATTCACCAGGTCAATTGGGTATTAAGTAGTTATAAAACTAAACAAGATAACTAGAATAGGAATGAATCTTTTGAGTCCAGAAGCTATTAAAACCTCATGGTTTAATATGAAAATTTAAGTATAGGTAAAACAATGATCTTATGTAGGAAGACTTAATGACTTGCAGCTTGTACAATCAAACTTATACTGTCCAAGTTTATCAGACTGTAATTTTATTTGCAGAAGCGAAACATGGGATAATGATTATTCAGACAAGATAATGTACTATTACATAAATGATGATAAAAACAATCCTTATAACATTACAAATTACATAGACTAAAGTAGAAATACTTTATAACTGAGACTCTAAAGCTTAAAGTCGCAAAACATATCCTACTGTCGTTACTTACTTCTGAATGTGTCTACTAGAAAAACTGAAGGAAACCAAATGGTTTTACCTTACAGGAGCTATCTAGATTTTAGCAGCTCAATTACTAAGCTTTTAATTTGCAAAGAAAATACCGCTGACACTTTAAAATATCTTTTAATATATAGTGACTCGTTCGATCATACCTGTAAACCTGTAAGAATCAGTATTCATCTGCGTTAGCACGATTGCTAAGTAAGCCTCGGATTCAAAAGTAGATTCCACCTACTTGACATGAAAAGTCTAATCAGTAAACTAAAGCAAACAGCACACAAGAAGATTTTATTCTTGTTACGAAAACGAATTGTTAAGTTATTAAAGTAGAATTTAGTGAAACTAATTACTTGACTGTTTCTTTTGATGCAAACCGTAGCTATTAGTAGACCGCAGGTTTTAGCATTTATTGTTATCTCAAAATTTTAAATTTTTGTGAAAATTTGGGGTTTTGACACTGCCTCTGCTACAGATTGGTTCACTGACAACGCATGGATTTTCTTAGCTAGTGATTCTACATTAGGATAACTAACTGAACCAACCACACCATTAGCATGTGGTCTAGGCTTGGGTTTCTCAGTGCTATTTGTTGACCTCGGCGCCTCAGGAATAATTTCATACAAAATCCTAGATTGTGCATATATCAAGTCTAGCTCCTGGGCCCTGAGGATATCCTCTTCTTCTGTGGTTACCCCTGAAGTGGATACGTCCTTAGAGATATAATTCAATAAATATTATAAGAACCACTCTAATAGAAACTAGGGAGGTTTAGTGTCTTTTATAAGCCTCTTTCATCTTCACCACTCCTAGATGTGATCTGAAATATGTGTGGCCTTATTTTAACGAAAATTCAACAACAATCTTGTGATGGAATCATACCGGACAAGAAGCTGAAAGTGATTAAGGAACACAGTTGCTAAATCCAAAAAACTATCATATGAAGTAGAGAGAAGTTATGTGTACCATTTGGCTGCAACATGAGTCAAGGTTCTCTGTAAAAGCCTCAATCCAACAAAGTCATCGTTCAGTGAGTTCGAAGAGCACCAAAGGTGGAAAGTGGTAATGTGCGCACCTATATCTTCACCATCATTTCCTTCAAACTTAGGAATGTCTAAAGGTAACTTAATAGGTACAAGTGGCCATGCCGCACTATGCCGCATGGGGTCATTTATCAACTTTGACAAATTTGGCAAGATTAACGTTGCCAGGAAAGGAAGCTTTGGCCTAACCGAGGTCTTAAAATAAGGATTTTGGGATGTAGAAGGACCTGCCCCTTGATTCCAAAACAAAAAGGTGGGGTTTCCCCCAACCACCAGTTGTGATGTAGTTGGAATACTATGAAAAGGATTCCACCCAAAATCCAGTGGATTACTAGTGTGTGGTGCATGATATGTTGTTTGAGCCGCTCCAAACGAAGTTGGAGTTTAAAAGATAGGAGCAAGTACCCCTCCACTAAAAAGTGAAAAGGGAGAGCTCGTGAAAGGGGTCAAAACCGGTGTCTGAAAATTATGACCAAAAGCAGCTGTGTTTCAAGACTACATGCCCACATATGCAGGTGTAGGACCTACATAAGGATTCGATGGGGGAATATGCCCCCCATTCCACTGAAAACCCTGGATGAACGAGGATCCACTTAGACCACAGTGAGTAGTTTGCATAAAGTAAGGAGATGAAAAAGGTGCACTGGGAATCCCAGTGACCACCCCACTAGACAAATCTACTGCATTAGAGGGATTCAAGGGTTGAACCACTCGACTACTTGGTGAAAGGGGTGCAATAGATGCACTTGGTCTTGGAGAACCTACCGGGGGAGGTGGGACTCCACTATCCAAAATGGCTGAAGTTGGGGTAGAAATACCCTCTCTAGAGCTAAACATATCTCTACTCAAAGGAACACCAATAGCAGGTGAACTAAAAGGGAGGACTTGGACTGTCACAAGATTATTTAGATTAGTTAGAGGTGGCTTAAAATTTCTTGCAAACTCGTCAGCCTATAAGTCTTCTATCTATAATGCATATGTTTCTTCTTAGTTAATCCTAAGTTTTGGTTCACCTGGAACTTCACTAACACCTATTGGTTTAAAATAACTGTTAGTACCTAGTCTTCGCCTTTGAGGTGGCGATGGAGGATCCACTATAACAAATGGAGGAAGGTTTTGCAACCTTCTAGAACTACGAAGAGGTTGGTCCTCCACAACTATAAGTTTGACTCACGCAAACCTAAAGGCCAACTAAACACAAACAAACCAAACAACACTCACTAAAAATTTCCTAAAGTAGCACAGACACAGCAGATATAAGGTACACCTTGCAAAGGAAATCCTGGGATGATTAGGGCCCATGTCGAACCAATGAAGACTGAAGGATGCTTACTTGGTGTCTCGTGAAGATGTTCTTGGGTGAAAGGGATGGAATCACCCAACTGCCCTCCCAAATTGTCTACCAAGGTTACCTTCCAAATTTGTCCTATATGTACTGGAAATAGCCTTCCAATAACACTTGTTGATGTATATGTAACTTCAGAATGTATTTCACTTGTATTTCTTATATACTGTAACTCGATGTTTATTCCAAGATGTACTTGAGTTATGTCATGACCCGATGTTCCTATCGGGAAGGTCTATCATGTAAACAAGTCATGTCAAGTCATTGTGGATAACCCTCCTATTGTCTAAGTGTTAAAGTCCTCGCAGTTCCGGGGCACTAGGGTTATTAGACTCTCCTAGTAGAGGTCGGCCTTGGTAGGGTTTTAGTCATGCCGAGATTAGTATAAATAGAGAACTGGAGTCTCTATTTATCACACAACTCATACACACTCAAGTGTAGTGCATAGTTGAGGAAGGAGAAGACACTGGGGCTAGACAAGAAGAAGGTTACTGCGGTCGGGAGATCACTTACTATTTTGGGGATTTTCTATTTTGGTGATGATTCTATCTCTGAGGAAGTTGCGGGGTTTTCACCATTTATGGTTTCCCTGACAATAAACATTGTGTTCATTATCTCTTGTGTTTGATTGTTGTGTTTGTTATTCTCTTAGTAAAGATCCAAATATAATGCTAGCTTAATGATGAAATTCTAACATGGTATCAGAGCTAACCTGAGAAGAAGACACTGTGCAGCTGCAGGAACTAGGGATTCCTAGTTTGTGGATCTTCCTCCACATATTTTCAACAAAATTAAGGTGGAATAACTCTCCTCCTTAGGGCGCATCTTTCTGTCGAAGCAGAATCCAATTCTGAGGTTTTTCAGTTTTGGACCTGACACTATTGCCAGAAATTAGGGCTTCTCACAGAAGAGGAATTTTTTAGTGAGCCCATGCCTGCATTGATCACCTCCCCAAAATCAAAGTTAGGGATAAATTTCAAGGAATTTGGGTGGACAGATCTCTGAAAAAGCAAAACTGTAATTTTCTACTGAACCAGCACTGCAGGATTTCAGCTCCAAATCTAGATCCGACATCTTGACCTGGTAAGATCTAAATATTTTGTATTTCCATTTGAGGTTCTCAGTTTAAGATGTCTCATCATACCAAGCTTGATGAAAAGCTTGAGGGAGATGATAACTTTCGAGCTTGGAAGTATAGGATCTCCCTGGTCTTGGAAGAGAATGAGTTGGAATCCTATATCAATGAGGAGGTTCCAGTTCTAGAGGGAGATGAGGCTAAGGCCTTGCATAAGAATAATTTGGTTATGGCAAAGAGAATCATTGTTGATTCTATCAAGGATCATCTCATACCACAGGTGTCCTCCCTCAAGACAGCTAAAGCTATGTTTGATGCCCTAACCAAATTGTTTGAAGGGAAGAACATAAACATGAAGATGACTTTGAGAAACCAATTGAAGAATGTGAAGATCCAGAATGCTGAGACTATTCAGTATTACTTTACAAGGGTCTCTCAGATCAAGAAACAGCTGGAAGCAGTAGATGAAGAAGTGGAAAATGCAGAGATTGTGATGACCACCTTGAATGGTCTCCCTAGATCATGGGACTCTTTCATTCAAGGAATATGTGCCAGAAAGAAGTTAGTCAAGTTCAGAAGACTATGGGAAGAATGCTCTCAAGAAGAAGCTCAGATAGCAGCTCGAGAAGAGAAGATGGGTAGTGAAGATCAAGCTCTCACAGTTCACTCCAAGAAAAACAGGAGGAGCAATTATCACTCCAAAGGTAAGATCTCACACTCTAGAAAAGATCTGAATACTAGTAGATGTTACACATGTGATGAGAAAGGTCACATATCTAGATTCTTCCCTAACAAAAGAAATCTAAAGAAGAAAGGAAACAAGAGAAGACATCATGGCCATGCTGCAGAGGATGATTAACCTTCCACAAAGAGAATTAGACAAGAGAGTGATGACTCTTCAAGTGAGGATGAATATGTATTGATCTCCGCTCTCACTGGAACTGTTTCACATGGAAGCAATGATTGGTTTATAGACAGTGGTGCTTCCAAGCACATGATGGGATTCAAAGAATAATTTGTGAAGCTATCTGAACATGAGTCACCTCACAAGGTGAAACTTGAGGATGACTACCAATATCCAATAAAAGGTAGTGGTGAATCCTTCTATAAACTAGACTCTGGAAAGTATTTGAATATGAAGAATGTATTATTTGTTCTAGGACTAAAGAAGAACCTCCTCTCCATTTCTGCATTGGATGCAAAAGGAATGAGGGTTGCTTTTGTAGATGGCCAAGTTCTTATGTGGCCAAAGGGAAAGACTTTTGACAATGCAATAGTGATTGGAGAACAAGAAGGAGGTCTATACAAGTTGAAGGGCCAACCAGATCAAGCTTTGGTTCATGACACAGTAGAACCAAATGAACTTTGGCATAGAAGGCTTGCACATGTACATTACAGAGCACTACCACTTGCAAGAAAAGTTGTTGAAGGTCTTCCAGAAATTCAAGAAAAACATGAAGGGGTCTGCAAAGGATGTGCGAAAGGAAAGAACACAAAGAAGACATTTCCAAGTAGCGATAGCAAAGCAAAAGGAATCTTGGAAATCATACACTTCGATGTATGTGGACCAATGTCATCAAGATCACTAAGCGGGTATGTGTACTATGTCTCTTTTATTGATGAATTTTCTAGGAAGACATGGATTTACTTCATGAAGAATAAAGATGAAGTGTTTAGCAAGTTCAAGGAATTCAAAGCCTTGATCGAGAACCATACTGAAAAGAAGATCAAGACTTTTCGATCAGACAATGGTGGAGAATTCACTTCAAATGAGTTCAAGGAACTATATAAGGACTCAGGGATTAAGAGGGAGTTGTCCACTCCTTACAATCCACAACAGAATGGGGTTGCAGAAAGGAAGAATAGAACCATCATGGAAGCTGCAAGAGCCATGCTTCATGATCAAGATCTTCCTATGCATCTTTGGGCGGAAGCTGCCAGAACAACGGTGTATGTACAGAACCGTACTTCACATAGAGTACTCAAGAACAAGACTCCTAAAGAAGTCTTCTCCAGCAAGAATCCAGAAGTCAGCATCTCAAAATATTCGGCTATCCTGTGTACATACACATTCCAAAAGAGAAGAGAACGAAGTTAGATCCTTCAAGAAAGAAGGGTATATTTTTGGGATACTTTGAAAGCTTGAAGGCTTATAGAATATACTTCCCAGGGTTCAAAAAGATTGACATCAGTAGGGATGTAACATTTGATGAAGATTCAACCTACATCAAATCCAGAAAGAAACCTGCTGAAGAAACTGAAGAAGCAGAAGCTCCCAGAATTCATGATACAATCATGAACGAAGAAAATCAAGAAGAAGATCGAGAATTTGAAGAACCACGAAGACCTGTAGATCCACCATAGGAGAAGAATCCTCACAAGAGGAAACCTGCTTGGGTACGAGAGATGATCCAAGGTGCAGAAAGACATGGGGTTCCAGAAGAGAATCTCAGAGAAAGAAAGAGGACCAGATCCTATTCTAGTTGTGTAGCTTTACTATGTGACTTCATTGACAAAGAACCTTCCAAATATGAAGAAGTGGCAGAACGGAAAGAATGGAAGGATGCGATGATCGAAGAGTATCAATCAATCATGAAGAATGATGTTTGGGATGTTGTCCCAAGACCAAAAGGGAAGTTAGTTGTAACTTCCAAATGGATCTACAAGATCAAGCATGTTGCAGATAGTAGCATTGAAAAGTATAAGGCAAGATTTGTGGCTCGGGTTTTCTCTCAGAAAGAAGGAATAGACTATGAAGAAACCTTTGCACCTATAGCCAGATACACTTCCATCAGATCGGTACTTGCTCTGGCTGCAGTGATGAAATGGAAGATACACCAAATGGATGTCAAGACTACTTTCTTGAATGGTGTAGTAGAAGAGGAAGTGTATGTGGAGCAGCCACTCGGTTTTGAGACACATGACAGGGAGTCTCATGTGTGTAGATTGAAGAAAGCCCTGTATGGTTTGAAACAGGCACCCAGGACATGGCATGGAAGAATTGACAGTTTTCTATCCAGTTTGGGCTTTACCAAGAGTAAAGCAGATTCCAACCTTTACTACGAGGTGGAAGATGGCAACCCGGTGATACTTCTACTATATGTAGATGATCTATTTGTGATAGGTATGGATGGGTTGATTGCTGATAAGAAGAGAAATCTTGCTGCTGAGTTCGAGATGAAGGACTTGGGAATGATGCATTATTTCCTAGGTATGGAGGTGTGGCAGAATACATATGGAATATTTCTTGGACAAGGAAATTATGCAGTAGAGATCCTGAAGAGATTTGGGATGATGGACTGCAAGGCATTAACCACACCTATGGCATCAAACCTGAAGGTATTGAGTAATGCTTCATCAGAGACAGTTGATGCCACGATGTATCGTCAGATGATTGGGTCCTTGATGTACCTGATGAACACGAGACCAAATATTTGCTTTGATGTGAAGACCTTGAGCCAATACTTGACAGATCCGAGACATGTTCACTTGATTGCTGCAAAGCATATTCTGAGGTACCTGAAGGGTATGATTGATTATGGGCTCAAGTATAAGGCTGATCAAAGGATTAACCTGGAGGGTTATGTTGATTCAGATTGGGCAGGAAATTCCATTGATAGGAAGAGCACTACAGGGTGTTGCTTCAGTATGGGATCAGGTGTGATCTCATGGTTTAGCAGGAAGCAATCCTGTGTGGCACTAAGTACAGCTGAAGCAGAGTATGTTGTAGCCTGTTCAATCTAGTTGTGAGGCAGTATGGCTAAGGAAGCTATTGTATGATTTATTTGATCTCCAGTTAGATGCTACTTGTATATACTGTGACAACCAGAGTTGTGTAAAGTTGTCAAAGAATCCAGTATTCCATGACAAGTCGAAGCATATCGTGATCAAGTATCACTATATCAGGGATATGGTGCAAAGAGGAGCAATGAAGCTCTAGTATGTTGCGACGGACGAATAGATAGCTGATGTGTTGACTAAGTCATTGGCTAGGGTGAAGTTTGAGTACTTCAGGGAGAAACTTGGTGTTCTCCAGATCGAGGTTCCTCCCAAGAGGAAGTGATGTGTCCGTGTTGAGCCCTTCTGACATGGTGAGAAGATTGGTTCCTTCCATGATCAGATGTAAGTGCTGTGCCATTCTGACATGGTGGGAGGATTGGTTCCTTCCATGATCAGATGTAAGTGTTGTGCCATTCTGACATGGTGAGAGGATTGGTTCCTTCCATGGTCAGATGTAAAAGCTGTGACATGGTGAGAGGATTGGTTCCTTCCATTGTCAGGTATATGTGGATGCCACATCCAACATGAAAAAGGGCTGGCTCTATGAAGACACATCTAGTATGAAAAAGGACTAGCTCTGTGTAGATGCCACATCCAGCATGAAAAAGGGTTGGCTCTGTGAAGACACATATAGTATGAAAAAGGACTAGCTCTGTGTATATGGCACATCCAGCATGAAAAAAGGCTGGCTCTATGAAGACTCATCTAGTATGAAAAAGGACTAGCTCTGAATAGCTGCCACATCTGGTATGAAAAAGGACCAGCTCTGTGATGCCTCATCTGGTATGAAAAAGGACCAGCTTTGTGATGCCTCATCTGGTATGAAAGAGGACCAGCTCTATGATGCCTCATGTAGTATGAAAAATGACTAGATCTGAGAAGACTCATCTAGTATGAAAAAGGACTAGCTCTAAGTAGCTGTCACATCTGGTATGAAAAAGGACCAGCTCTGTGATGCCTCATCTGGTATGAAAAAGGACCATCTCTGTGATGCCTCATCTAGTATGAAAAAGGACTAGCTATGAGAAGACTCATCTAGTATGAAAAAGGACTAGCTATGAGAAGACTCATCTAGTATGAAAAAGGACTAGCTCTGAGTAGCTGCCACATCTGGTATGAAAAAAGACTAGCTCTGTGATGCTTCATCTGGTATGAAAAAGGACTAGCTCTGTGATGCCTCATCTAGTATGAAAAAGGACTAGCTCTGAGATGATACATCCAGTATGAAAAAGGACTGGCTCTATAGAGGTTCCTATGACGAGAAGAATCAAGAGATATCACTTGTGATGATACCCAGTGATGATCCAAATCGAGTGATGATGATCCAGATCCAGTGATGATGATCCAATAGAAATGATCTAGATCGAGTGATGATTTAGATATAGTGATGATGCCCAGTGATGATCCAGATCAAGTGATGATCTAGATCCAGTGATGATCCAGACCGAGTGATGATCCAGATCTGATGATGAAGATGAATTGAAGATGAAGAAGACTTGAAGATGACGAGGACTCGATGATGATCCAGAAGATACAAAGAAGAATACTTGTGCTGAAAATTGTGTCGAAATAATACCTTCCTAGTTAAGAGGGAGTGTTGATGTATATGTAACTTCGGAATGTATTTCACTTATATTTCTTATATATTGTAACCCGATGTTTATTCTGGGATGTACTTGAGTTATGTCATGCCCTGATGTTCCTATCAGGAAGGTCTATCATGTAAATAAGTCATGTCAAGTCATTGTGGGTAACCCTCCTATTGTCTAAGGGTTAAATTCCCCGTAGTTTTGGGGCACTAGGGCTTTAGTCATGTCGGGATTAGTATAAATAGAGAACTAGAGTCTCTATTTATCACACCACTCATACACATTCAAGTGTAGCACATAGTTGAGGAAGGAGGAGACACTAGGGCTAGACAAGAAGAAGGTTACTGCTATCGGGAGATCACTTACGGTTTTGGGGATTTTCTATTTTGGTGTTGATTCTATATTTGAGGAAGTTGCAGGGTTTTCACCATTTATGGTTTCCCCAAGGATAAACTCTGTGTTCATTGTCTCTTGTGTTTGATTGCTGTGCTTGTTATTCTCTCAGTAAAGATCCAAATATAATGTTATCTTAATGATGAAATTCTAACAACACTTGTGTATGATCCCTAGTGTCAGGAGACTAAAGGATACCACAACTACACCAAGAGTCTGGCAGAATAGTCGCAAGCCTGATCCTTGTGTATGGGCAGGGTAGAAAATATTGAAACCCTGTCAACACCGGCTGTTATATTTTATCATTTAATCAATATGATCTAGGATATTATCTGAGAGAATAACATCCACAACAATAACCACAAGAGACAAGAGACACCAAGAGTTTTCCTTGGGGAAATCATAAAGGAGAAAACCCTGCAACTTCCTCAAAGATAGAATGAGAACCAAAAGAAAAAGTAAAACCCAAAGACACAAATATGATCTCCGATAATTGTTCTCTCTCTCACTTGTGCAAGCTCCTCTTCTCTCACTCATGCGCTACAGTTGAGTGAGTGTGTGTGTTCCAAATAGAGAGTCTCACTCTCTATTTATACTAGCTTTCCACTTTACAATTACTTACTAGGGCTGACCTCACTAGGAGAGTCTAATAACCCTAGTACCCCTCAAATGTGGGGACTATTGCCCCAACTTACAATGGATGGTTAACCTCTATGACTTTACTATATTAATGATTCTCCCAATAGGAACATTAGGGTACAATGAAATGCAATATAAGATATGTAATTGAATACATTCCGAAGTTACAAATACATCAACACTCCATATTAACTAGGAAGGTATTCTCTTGACATAGTTCATCGGCACAAGTCTTCATTACTGGATCATCATCAAAGATGGATGATCATCATCATCACTACTCCTTCTATCTCAAGCAAATGGTGCTATATCTCAATTCTACTCATGATAAGAAGTTCTACAGAGCCATCCATTTTTCATGCTGGTTGTAGGTCTCAACACTTATATCCAACCATGGGATGCCCAACCTTCCCCCATGAATAAAAGGCCCAACGCTTACATCTGACGATGGGAGGCCCATCCTACTACCATGTCAAAAAGGCTCTGCACTTACATCTGACCATGGGAGGCCCAACTCACCACCATTTCAGAAAGGCTCAGCACTTACATTTGACCATGGGAGGCCCAGCCTTCCACCATGTCGAAAAGGCTCAACACTTACATCCGACCATGGGAGGCCCAACTTTCCACCATGTCAGAAAGGCTCTACACTTACATCTGACCATGGGAGGCCCAGCCTTCCACCATGTAAGAAAGGCTCAGTGCTTACATATGACCATGGGAGGCTCAGCCTGCCACCATGTCAAAAAGGCTCAGCGCTTACATTTGACCATGGGAGGCCCAGCTTGCCACCGTGTCAGAAAGGCTCTGCACTTACATATGACCATGGGAGGCCCAGCCTGCCACCATGTTAGAAAGGATTCAACACTTACATCCAACCATGGGAGGCCCAGCCTGTCACCATGTTGAAAAGGCTCAACACTTACATCTGGCCATGGGAGGCCCAACTTATCACCATGTCGAAAAGGCTTAGCACTTACATCTGACTGTGGGAGGCCCAGCTTTCCACCATGTCGGAAAGGCTCAACACTTACATATGACCATGGGAGGAACACATCCCACAACCATGTCAGAAAGGATCCTGTAATTACATCTGACTATGGGAGGAACTAATCCTGCCACCATGTTAAAATGGCTCTCACACTCATCACTTCTCCTTAGAAGGAACCTCGATTTGGAGAAAACCAAGATTCTCCATGAAGTACTCAAACTTCACTCTGGACATTTCTAGCATAGAATTACATCAGGGTTGATTATGTCCAAGGTTAATTTGCGAGCTTCACCAAAATTGATTACATCCAAGGACAACCTACACAACCGTTTACATCTGAGAAACCTATGAGCTTCGTCGGGATTTTATACTCAGACAACCTACCTCACTAGCTATGCTAGAACTCCATATTTCGAGAGATCTCGATTTGGATCACAAACTAGAGCTTCACTGCTCCTCTCTCCCAAGTAGCTGAGCAAGTGGCAACATATTTTGCCTTGACTGTACTCATCGCCATGTAGGAATCCTTCCTTCTAAACCAAGATATCACGCTTGATCCCATACTGAAGCATCACCCTGAAGTGCTCTTCCTATCAATGGAAATTCCCAATCCGAATCCACATAACCCTCTAGGTTAATGTTCTGATTCGCTTCATACTTGAGCCCATAGTCAACTGTACCCTTCAGGTACCTCAGAATATGCTTTGCACCAATCAAGTGAACATGTCTCGAATCTGTCAGGAACTGAATTAATGTGTTCACAACAAAGCAAATATCCGGTCTCGTATTCGTTAGGTACATCAATGAACCAATCATCTGATGATACATCATAGCATCAACCAATTCTAATGAAGAATCACTCAATAGCTTCAGGTTCGATGCCATAGGTGTGGTCATGGCCTTGCAGTCCATCATCCTGTACCTCTTCAGGATCTCCATTGCATACTTGCCTTGTCCAAGAGAGATTCTATCCACATTATACCACACCTCCATGCTTAGAAATTAGTGCATCATACCCAAGTATTTCATATCGAACTCAACAGCAAGTCTCCTTCTTGCATCTTCAATGAGTTCCTATTTACCTGTCAGGAACAGGTCATTGACATATAATAGGATTATCACTGGTCTTCCGCATTCAACCTTGAGGAAAAGGTTGGAATCCTCTTTACTCTTAGTAAATCTTGGAGCCATCAGTAATATGTCCATCATATCATACCATGTCAAACCTCATAATATTCTGTAGTCACTCCCTCTGAAGCGTAGCATCATTCTCCCTCTGCCTTTCGTACTCTATGTATTGAAACATTTTGTACTCGAGTGACAAGTAGGTTCCTATGCTACTAATATTTTATGTATCCATCTAGGGTCACTAGATACCAAGATCCTCTATCTTGAACCTTTTCAAAATTTCTTCTTGCACCCATCTTTGAGCTTGTCATCCTCTATAAGATTTCATTTTCAACATTGTAGCAAAGGTTAAGATATTCATCACTCTAGGTGATCTTCAAGCTCCTCATGTATGTGTTATCCCATGGATGCTTTCTGAGCTCTTACAAGGCCTTCTTTAATTCGCACATATGAGTCTTCCTGTCATGTGTCTCAACTCCCAGTGGCTACAAATGTCTATTTGTATTCTATGCCTTCTTTCTATGAAAAGCCTCATGCTACGAATCTTGCCTTGTATCCCACGATGTTTCCATCTACTACATGCTGGATCTTGTAGATCCATATGGAAGATACTACAAACTTCCCTTCAGGTCTTGATACCGCATCTTAGACATCATTCTTCTTGAACTGGTGAACTCCTTCCCTTTCTTCTTGGATATTTCTTCATAGCTGGAAGGTTCTGCATCAATGTTGTCGCTCAATAGTGTCACATAATTGCATTATGTCTGAGACCTCTTCTTTCTTTGAAAGTATTATCATATTATTCTTCATCTTGGATTATTAGAGTGAACCTTGAACTATCATCACTTGTTCTTTGGAACAAGTCTCATCCTTATTTTCTTGTAGGAGATTGTACGCTATCTTTCCTACAATTCAAATGAACCAGTTGTATGGTTAGAAACATTTCATAAGGCATATTCATGGTGGAAAATTCTTTATTCATAAATCTGTAATCATGCAACTATTTTATCCAATACAACATTTATCCATATCTTACGGAAACTTTCTAGATTCCTTCCATCTCTACCATGACATCATTGAGATTGTGTACTAATCCAATATGTCAGCAAAGAGGTTTCGTTCTAGATAAGTAGCAATGGAGAGTTGTATAGCACCATGGGATACTTACCCATCACATGCATATTAGTAGTATATTGTCATTAATGCAAACATTCTATCATGCATATCACATCAACTGAATATAAACAAATGCATAACCAAATAATATCATGAAATGACAGTTGAATACTTATCTTTATTCGTTTCATGGGTAGACTCCTTTTTAAGCCTTCTGCTTCATCATCTTCTTCATTCATGACATCATCATTTCTTATCCAAATGCTAAGCTGGATAAGAGGTTCTTCAAGATTTGAGTCCTTCATATTCCTCATCGCTTTAGGGAGATTATTTGAATCATGCGAGCTATATCTTTATTTGCTCCCATATTCTTTTCTCTTATTATGAGTCAAGCTTCTTCTTGTGTGCACTCTTCCTAGAGTCTACTGAAGGTAATCACTTCCTTCTGGAACACATTCCTCAAATGAATGAATCCCATGATCCTAGGAGGCCATTCAAGTTGGTTATAACAATATCTTATTCATCTTTGATTGCTTCTTCATAGCATTGAATGCTTCATTTTGGTGTCTTCAAGGATTACACACGAGGGATGAGATGATCTTTAATAGAATATGCAATGATTCTCTTGGCTCTATCCTTATCCTCATGTCCCTTTGGCTCCTAGACCTTTATTGCTGAAATAATGATCCAAGACAATTTCTTCAAGGATCATAGAGGTATTATAATTCTATACTTGGAAGTTGTCAGCTTCACCAAGCTTGTCATCAAGCTGGTGTGATAGGTCATTTTGAAATGAGAACCTCAAATGTAAATAGAAAAAGATTAGATCTTACCAATTTGAGGTGTCCATCCTGGTTCTGGATCTGTCTGATATAGGGTTTTTCAGAGAAACCCTAATTTTCAAAAAATGGAATCTTTCAGATTTGATTGGATATAAATATGCACCTGCTCAAGGCGAGCTGAGTAGCATACTCAATTTCCCAAAACTGTGATCAGAACTGCAAAATATCTTATGCTCTATTTTTCTTCAATATTGTTTCTAAAATATATCTGAACATATTGCTCCTCTATGTATGAAACCTCGCACTGAGGTATCCTTGTCTATCCTCTTTCCAACACCATAGGTGTGACTAGAATTGGTTTCACCAATTGGGACTTATGAGAGGTTTCCCAAGGTGACGTATTTCAGAACTGTTCAGCCTAGCGAAATTGTAAAGACTACCATGTGTCACTATTTCACCTTCGGGGTCTGAAACTTTTACCACAGAAATCATAGTCCATGACCTATCTGTAGCATCTTGAAAATTTTCATTTGGACCTTTGTAGCCAGATATATAGCAATTTTCCTTAGGTGTCCTTTTTAAGGATGAATCCAGGGAGAGGTTGGAACCCTGATTTGGAGGAATCATATCTCCCAGAATATAGTGAATATGATGCTAAAACATTTACACTGAATACATCAGGAATTTACCTTCATCATGTAAATTTTGCAGCTCCTGATCCTTCTCCAATATTGAGATATAGCGAATGAACCAAAATGACTAGTTTTAGTCTTTTAGGGTTTTTTGGTTTGGGGTCAAATTAGGGTTTGAATTTCCCAAAGTTTTAATCAACCAAAAATTTCAATCTTGGCCTCTAAATTTCGATTTTAAGGAGGGGATAAATCCTATGTTGGGATAGCTCAAAATTCCTCTTTTGTGAAAAGCCCTAATTCCCCACAGTAGTGACAGGTCAAAAACTGAAAATGTCCGAAATCAAATTCTTCTTCGATAGAAAGATGCACCCTTCAATAGAGAGTCAACCTAGCCTATTTTTGTTCATGATCTATGAAGACAGACCCAAAAAGTAAGAATCCATAGATTCTGTAGCTGCATAGTGTCTTCTTCTCAGGTTAGCTTTGATACCATGTTATATTTTTATCATTTAATCAATATGATCTAGGATCTTATCTAAGAGAATAACATGCACAAAAATAATCACAAGAGACAAGAGACACCAAAATTTTTCCTCGGGGAAACATACAGGAGAAAACCCCGCAACTTCCTCAGAAATAGAATGAGCACCAAAAGAAAAATTAAAACCCAAAGACACAAAGATGATCTCTGACAGTTGTTCTCTCTCTCACTTGTGCGAGATAATCTTGTCTCACTCATGCGCTACAGTTGAGTGAGTGTGTGTGTTCCAAATAGAGAGTCTCACTCTCTATTTATACTAGTTTTCCACTTGACAATTAATTGCCAGGGGAGACCTCACTAGGAGAGTCTAATAACCCTAGTACCCCTCAAATGTGGGGACCATTTCCTCGACACGGAGTCTTAACCTCTATGAATTTACATGACTTTATTATATTATTGATTCTCCCAATAAGAACATCGGGTAGAATGAAATACAATATAAGATATACAAGTGAATACATTCCGAAGTTACACATACATCAACACCGGCACCACACGGGGCCCAAGGGGTGATATTGAAAAGATCCCCAAATGCATAAAAATCTTGGTATATGATCAAACAAGGAAGTGGAGGGTTATCTCCTCAACTAAGCTCTCATGCGGCATCGTGCTTAACTCTTGTGTGAGAGGAGCATTCCAGATGGTCTCTTGTAGAGGAGGATTTACCTAATGAAATACCACTACATTTGAATCAAATGTCTTTGGATAGTTTAAAATCGTAGTCTAAAAACCTAGCCTAAGCTAGTTGATGTATGAGCCTATAAAAAGAAACTTACTAATAATTTTTAATTAACCATTCTTTTTAATCGGTTGTATTAGTCAGAGGTAGCGGAATGAGATTGAATGATGTTATAGACTCAGCAAATGAAAGCAAATGATGTATAAAAATTTTCAAAGCAAATGCAACTACTAATGCAAATTTTCTTTTCTCTTTCCTTGTAAATGAAAGCTAATGAAATTTTAAATAACATGAGAAACTACAAGACTTAAATTTTTTAATTTTTTTTCTGAAAAAAATAATGAAAATGACAACTAATGCAACCTAATGTAAAATTTAGTTTTCTTTCCTTTTTCGAAAAATTCAAAAACTATAATGCAACTAAATGCAAATTTTGAGTGAAATAAACAATATGATCATATAGTTGTAAATGATAACAGAGAAACCCTACAATGACACACTTCAACCAAACAAGAAGAAATGACTCAAACCCTAGACTTGGTGGAACTTCTGACTCACAAGGACTAATAGATACAAAATATGGAAAGAATGACTGACTTAGACTACTAGAAAAGCAGTATAAATTATATCAGTGTCTTAAAGGGCTGATCAATGACCCAAAAACACAAGCACTTAGACCAAAATACAAGCAAGAAATGACCTAACTCATTCACAAATGAGGAATTCAAATCAAAAGTCACTCAAAAAACTTGAAAGATCAAGCAACCAGTGAAATGTACACACCTAAAACCACAGTATCATGCCAAAAATAACCTTCACAAGCATCTGAGAAATCATACAAACAAGGACGAGCAAAAACCTTATGGACTCACATAAACCTACAAGAAATACATGACCGTCATCAAGTTAGGTCGCATACCATACACGACTGTTACCATGGAAACTCGCGTATACAACTGGTAATACACGACTGTTACCAAAGAAACCCATGTATTCTGTAAAAAAAAATCAGAAATAAAAACAATTGAGAGACAAGCTTATAACATGCAATACTAAAAATTAAAGGCAAAATCGAAACAAATCACTCCCAAAATTAGACAGATAAAAAATGGTCAAGAAGCCTAAAGAAAGGACACACAATAGGTTGGACTCCCCAATGGATTCGCTAGTTCTGTTGTTCAGCAGAATACAACCTTATAACTTAGGGTCTTTGGGGTTACCAGTGTACTAAATTAACTTGCAGACAGTCAACCATTTCAAAATTTTAAATAGAAATAGGAAGAAATTAGGAATACCTTGCTTATGACGGTCGATCCCAGATTTTCTTCTTCACTTCAAATTTCTTCCACAACTTCCAGGGAATCTCCAACACCTGCAAAGAGAAATACCTTTCCTACAATATCTTATATATTATATATATGATCAATGAAATAATATGCTTGCAATGAAATAACAAGAAAATTCATAAAGCATAATACATAAGAGTACAAAGACACAACATTGGAAGAAAGAATCTCTTTATTCATAAACAAGTGAGGTAAGATTACAACCAACATCTGAGACAAGTCCTCCTCTATTAGCTAAGGACACTGATTTATGTTGCTCCAAGATATCTAAAGGCAAACCACCAGCATAAATTTTCTCTATAATTCATCATGTTTAGCCTCAACCCCTACCCTCTATTTATACATGAGGAAAGAGAGAGGTTACGAAGGTTGAGATGGTTGGGATAGTTGTGATTAAGACCCCAACTGTCCTCGACTAAACTTGTTTATATTTTTTAATTTTGGATGAAAGCACACACGACTAATAATACTATCAGGTCAAGTATGATACGCGACTTCCATAAAGGCAACCCACAGATTTCAACCATGATCATATATACGTGAGCTGCAGTGTCAATACTCACATATGATATGTGGGTTGCAATGGAAACAATTGCGTATTCACCTCAATGGCCATAAAAAAATAGGTCTGGATGGTAGGAGGATGATGCATCAAAGGTCATTCCCATCTATATTGTTTTGGCCACCTTTATCCATTTTTCCCTTTTGTGTACCAACACATTGAGTGTCAGTACTCGGATGGAGAAGTGCCATTTTACATGAAAACAACTGGTATTCTAACAAGGAAAGGGATTATTTTAGTGAATTCACAATGGAATAAGGTATAATTAATGCTAGTCCAGCATGCCAATAAGAAATAAATAAAACAATTAACCATTAAAGGAAGACAACACTCCCAATATAATAATTTTCCAGATACACATGCAATGCAAAGAAATTGTAACGTGAATGAAACCATATTTAAGGAACCTTTTTACATGTCATTTAAACATCAACATCATGTCTATTGCAGCCATTAAATCACATAATAAAACCATATCTACAGGTGCTAGTGAAATCATTTTTATAACACTAAATAATTTCGATTTCCAATACCAATGTAAACCAAATTTACTAAGCCAATTAATTCAGACTTATGAATTGATAGCCATTTAATTATGTATAATATTGGGTCCAGATCTTCCACCTAAGGCCATATTTTTAGCATAAAAACCAAATCTATTGGATTCCATAAAACATAAGAAAAATATCCATCGTTCGCTGATATAACACATAAACAAAACTTCTCTACGAACTTCCAATTTATCACTACTAAAGCAACCATATAACATGAGATTAGAATCAAGTTTGTAGCATAAATAACAAAGGTATCTTATCCTCCATTGGCACATATTCAAAAATAAACATGGTAAATATTTTTTAAATAATACTTATCTTTTTAATGGTGCAACTATATTCAATAGAAAAACGTTCCACCTAGCCTTAGACATACTCAATCCAACAATACTTGAGCAGGTCACCTCTGATCATAGATCATGGATACACATGATAGGGAACTCTCAAAATCGGATCTCAATAGAGAATACTCATGCCACAACCAGAGAAAATCAACACAATTCCTCACCACTTACTTTCTCTACATCAACACTACCTGGTCCAATGGTATTCCCCTCGCTACATAATCCCTCAGCACATCACCACCGACCTTCAAGAATCACATGATTACATCAGAGACAAATAATTATCCTTGAGTTATTTATGTGTTCAATAGAAAATCTAACTAATCTCCTCACTGGAATAGATTAGTGTTCAATCACTCTCACAAGTATCCAAGTTTCCCTGCAAAACAAAAAAGTATGAAAACTATGTGCTAAAGACAATTTGAATCCATCCTTAGGAATTTGAATTCATGAGATAATGGCCCTACAAACACCAAGCATAATGAATGAACTCCCATTTGAATCCGTTAAAAGAATTTTGAATTCACTCACAGAGGCTAGCTTAGGTTTACTGGAAAGCAACTTGAATTCACTGAGGGCTTTTCCAAATCATTGTATAGCCATTCAAGTTATCAAAAGAGCAACTTGAATCCACTTACACTGACTCTAAGTCACTGGAAAATACCCCCAACCACTATATGCAACTCGAATTCTATGATGATGATGATGGTTAATGTCCAATATTGAGACCGAAATTTGGTCTATTGGACCTAAAGAAACAAATTAATTAGTTTGTTTTAAAATTGTATTCCTATGCTCAAAGAGCTTGGTGAGAAGCGTCTCGAGCTCACTATAATTTTGACAAGTTAAAAGGCTAGGAAGGTCGGTATTGCAACAAAGATTATGAAACTGAGATCTAATGTGGGTGTACTATTGAATCAATTCCCCTTAAATCAATCCCATGCACTAAAGACAACTCGAAATTACCAATACTGACTCAAGTTCCCATTAAATAACTCCCATGCATTCAAGACAACTCAAATTCACTAGGAAGGACTCAAATTCCTATAAAATCACTCTAACTTACTGAAGACAACTCATATTGACCCAAATTTACCTTGATTAATTGAAAACAACTTGAATTAGTGTGGGGTTTACACAAATCAAGTGCATGGTGGACAAAAATAGTCAAATAGGGTGCATAATACATGAGAGATGGGAGAGTGGGTTCCATTGACATCCGATAAGGAATATTTTCATCAAGTGAGGGTGTATGAGTGAATGGTGCATCCAAAGCATCAAATAGGTGTAATAGGATCTCTAAAGTCCAATGAAATCAAAATTAGGAAACATAGAGTACTATTAGGAAGAGCAACAACTCCTAACCGCAATCCCCTCACATGTGGAATCTATGACCCCCCAACCACGTTAGCGTCCCATGTTGACCTATTATTTAATTAAAGAAATAATAATAAAATAATAAAATAATGTCCATAATCCATAGTCTAGGAATATAGTTCCACTATAATGAAAAACAACCACATCACACATGTATGGGGCTTACCATCGAGGCATTATAACTATATAAGAACAAAAATACTACAAATGACAAAATATTTATTGATGAAACCAATGTTCACTTGCCTCTTTGAGGGGGAAACCTCCAACTCTCTAGAGGTCCAATTACAATATGCTTCACAAGACATCTCATTACATTGCTTCTACTAATTTATATAGGTTCTATATAACCTTCTAGGAACATTCTAGTGAAGGAACCACGGGGGGCTCACTCAGTGAGCTTGTTACATATCACGATCGTTTGTGCGATATTAAAGAATATCCCTAATTTCACTAAATATTGAAAAAATCCTACTAAAACTGTATTGTTGGAACCCCCTCACAATACACCTTTCCAATTAAGAAAACCCCTAGTTTCATCATATATTGCAGGTGTCCAATTTTATCAACCCATTTTTAATACCCCATTTATATCGGTTTATCAAGTTTTAACAAACAGGAGACCTAACACATCTTAGTATAACCAAGAAAGATGTTAAATAACATAGTAGTATAATGTTAATAATGTTGCCATCAAATTATAGGGGAGAATAATCAATTTGTAGCATTGGATAGTGGAAGACCTGGTGAAATAGAAATGGGGAAGGAAAAATGTGTAAAATCCAACTCAATCAAGAGATCAATGTAACGAAGAATGTGAAATACTGATAGTCCAATAGTTAGTGCAATGCTTAGAAAATATGAGAATGATAGATGTTACACACCATAACATGCCAATCTATCAATTCTATATCACGTAAATAAAAGTATAGCGATAGAGAGATCATGTTTTCTATGATATTAATAAATTAAACTCCATAAAAATGAAAAATTGAAACCTATTATTGGATGGAATTCCCTACATTTCATTGTATTTTATTTATTGAGACAAGATGTCAACAAACACTTGATTTTCACTAAGAATAAATTACAACAAAGAAATAGTATTGATTCATGGGGAAAATGTATTAAGAAAATTTTATACATGTTTTAAAAACTTGAAACAATTCATTAACAAAAAGATAAGTCTTAATGAAATATTTCTTATTTGTTGTGCTAACTTTTCTCTACCTTAATTGACCATCTTGTATAAAATCACTTTCTACATTTGGCCTTACTTAACATTTCATAAAACTGTATTTGACATAAATATTAAATAATTATCTCTCTCTCTCTCTCTCTCTCTCTCTCTCTCTCTCTCTCTATATATATATATATATATATATATATATAAGATAATATTAAAAGAAAAAACTGTAATCAAGGCTCTAGTCGACACCTGTAATCTATGCTATGGGAGCATGGCTATTAGCGTCCTGAGCCAAAAGATTTTGTAGTTCCTTCTTGTTCTCTAGGAATAGGTCACCGACGGAATTCGATGAGGAATATGATAAGGCACAAACTTGTGTGACATATAGGAGGAATTGGTGGGAAGATAGGTCTTTTTGGGAAGCCTCCAAATATATGAAGATTAAGTTCTATATATGAATATTTCCCATGATTTGCATTTTATTCCTCATTCCACCCTAATAAAATAACCCCCAATATTTATATATCTATGTCAAATTTAAAAAAACCCTTGACCCCTTAATATGAGGCAATATATTTTTTTAGGTTTTTAGGAGTATTCAAACCCCCAATATGAATGGACGTGATATGATATTGCCTCACTAGTGAACCCCCCGTGGAAGGAACTTTCTAGTAATCCTTCTAACAAATATTTCTTTCACACAATATCTACTTCATGCACCTTATTTGATAGATATTGCCTCAATATATAGAAACATGTTTACCTACTTAACGGGGCTAGGATAGAACACTAACAAAAGCATTCATTTAGGCATTTAGGACTCCTTCTCCCTATGTACATCCACACACTTTGTCACAGTATTCTATATTAATCAACTTTGTGAGGATAATACACACAAATTCATGAGGTATAATGTATGGATAAATATGGAATGTTATATATGTTTCAGGTATCATTATCCTCATCACATTTAAATGTCTAAAAGTGATAGATTCATATAAGGGTACTAGCTCTAAGGCACGTCTTTTGTCTTGGAATCGGTTATGTGTGTTAAATCTCAAATCCAATTGGAAGATCTAATTTGGGTTTGAAATAATGGCCAAACCCCATGGACACGCTAAACGATGTGCAATATATGATAACTCTAATTTGCACAATGGAGTTGGGAAATGTGTGTGTTGGTGAACTCCGTGATTGTTTCTTGCTCTACATTCAAAAGTGGGAGGTATGGAGAAAAGAATAGGAGATCAGATATGCAATAGAGGTTCAGGAAATGCAAGGCAGATATTAGGCTCCAACTTATAGATTGAACTCACTGTGAATAAGAAAATGTAGCTTGTAATCTTCATGGAAAATAACAGTTAGAGAATTGAAGAAATGGAAGAGAGGATTGGTATGTTGTAGGAAATAATTGTGAAATTGGAAAATGAGGAGGTCATTTGTTGGAGTTATATAGGTAGTGGATTCACCTAATATTACTACGGTAACATTTGGATTTGATAATTTAATGGAATTAGAGAAATACATGTATGATGCAATAGGAGTTGGATTAAGCAAAATAATGGGTGTGTGTCATCTAGTCATCCAAGGTTGGTAGCAATCAAGAATCCCTTAGTGGGAATGATCTCCTTTAATTTTTGGATAATGTAACGTTTTGTAAGGTTTTACTTGTTCGGGTACACAGGGTACTCCGAAAAGACCAAACACCTTGAGCAACCGCTTCACACAAATAAATCACAGATCAACACACTAATATTTGTCACGTGGTTAAAACCCTCGAGAGGGAAACAGTCCATGGCCCTAGCCAAATAGATACTTGGAGAAATTTATTATGCAAAATAAATAAAGTTACATGAGCTTCTCATAATCGATCAACTAGCCAAGGACCCTCTATGCTCTTTAAATAGAGATCATAGACCAATCGGGTGTTAAGCCACAGATCAAGGGTAGGTATGATCTAAGAGAAGTTGAACCGTCGGATCACTCTATGTCTATAACATATCGTGACCATCAGATTATAATATTTACAAATGCATACTAATGCATAATAAAGAAACACACTTTTACCTAACGGATATATTACACAAGTTGATCTTAACTAACTCCTAAGTGTCTAAATATCCTAACAGCCCCCCTTAAGAACAAATTGAGATAGGATTGAAGGATTTACAAAAGTGACACAATGAGGAGAAGGAAGGAGGCATTAGAGCCTATCCCCCCTTAAGGACACATTCCTGAACTCCTAACATAGACCGAAGTTTAGAAAACTTCACTTCTGTAAGAGACTTGGTGAAGATGTCTGCAACTTGATCATCTGTAGGGCAATAGAAAACTTCAATAACAATATCATGAACAAGATTTATGATGAAGTGCATGTGTAGCTCAATGTGTTTGTTGTGCTGATGTAGAACTGGATCTTTGGCAAGCTTGATCGCACTTTGATTGTTGCACCAAAGTGGAGTAGGTTGCTGCTGCTCGAATCCAAGCTCTGAAAGGATCTGTCGAAGCCATAAAGCTTCCTGACTGGCATTAGCTGCGGCTTGATATTCTGCTTCTACTGAAGAAAGAGCAAGAGCTTGTTGTTTCTTACAAGCCCAAGTGACAGGTCCAGATCCCAGACTAAAAACATAACCTGCAGTAGACCTTCGATCATCAGGATCACCGGCCCAATCTGAATCAATGAAACCAACCAACAAAGGTTTCCCCCTTGTATTGTAATGAATCCCAAACTGAATTGTACCTCAAATATATCGAAGTATTCTTTTTGCTGCTTTCCAGTGAATTTCATGAGGATTTTGCATATAACGGGCAACACGACCAATGGCAAAGGAAAGGTCAGGACGAGAATCAGTCAAGTATAAAAGAATACCAACAAGCTGACGATCCAAGGTGGCATCTACTTCAGGGGAAGTACAAGTGGCAGAAAGTTTGACTCCAGACTGGAAGGGAGAAGGGGCTGGTTTACAATCTTCCATGTGGAAGCGATGAAGAAGGTCACAAGCATACTTAGACTGGGAAAGAAAGATTCCTTCTTTGGTTTGCAAGACTTGGAGACCAAGAAAATCATGCAAATGTCCTAAGTCTGACATTTCAAAATTTTGCTTAAGACTGGATTTCACATGGGTTATAAGTTTAGGGTCACTACCAGTAAGGATAAGATCATCAACATAAAGAACAAGTATGATGAGATGGTTTCCTACTTTCTTGGTATAGACATTGGGGTCAGAATGGCATCTAAAAAAACTAGTGTCAAGGAGAAAGTTATCCATTTTGGCATACCAAGATCTAGGAGCTTGCTTAAGGCCATATAAGGATTTCTTAAGGAGACAGACAAGGCTAGAGTTATCTTGAACATATCCAAGAGGTTGTTCCATGTAAATTTCCTCATGTAAATCACCATGTAAGAAGGCAGACTTGACATCCATTTGATGGACTTCCCAGTTATGTAAGGCTGCAAGGGAAAGAACAAGGCGGATGGAGTTCATTTTTGATACAGGGGCAAAGGTTTCATTGTAGTCAATCCCTTCAATTTGGGAAAAACCTTTGGCAACTAACCTTGCCTTAAGTCTTTCAACACTTCCATCTGATACATACTTAGTTCTGTAGACCCATTTACATCTAACAAGTTTTATTCCTTTTGGAAGAGGAACAAGATCCCAAGTATCGTTCGTCATTAAGGAACAATATTCTTTGTCCATAGCTGGATCCCAATCTAGATTTCATGAAGCTTCTGCAAAAGTTTTTGGATCATGATTCTCGGAAACTTGAGCCAAAAGGGAAGAGGCTTGCTAAAACTGAGAACGTGTTCGACGTTGATCTCTCGGATCACCGGAAATATCACCAGTTTCTTCACATGTTGAACGGACCCATCGAGGAGGCATTGGTGCTGGTGCAATTGGAGGAACATGAGCAGGTGGAGGTGTATTTTCATCCTCACTGTCATCATCAGAAACTGGAGTTGGAAACCTATCAAGGAAGTTGGAAGAAGAAGAACATTAGAGGAATTTTGGGGTCTAAAATGGGCCTCCCAAGGAAAATAATAAAATAATAGTTAAAATAATAAAATAATATTGATTAATTTTGGAGGAAGAAAAAAAAAACTACTTTTTGTGTCGGTATTTTTGACATATCTCCCTGTGTTTTTACTCAAATTTTGATTAGGAGAGCTCTTTGGATGCGGAATTTGATTCCGCATCCAACGAGTACCCACACTGCATACTTTTGGCGGACCCCTCTACCCCAAAAACAAGAAATACCTAAAAAAACGTGATGATGATGTCATCATCACATTTTTTCAGGTATTTCTTATTTTTGGGGTAGTGGGGTCCTCCAAAAGTATGCAGTGGGGGTACTCAGTGGATGCAGAATCAAATTCCGCATCCAATGAACTCTCCCGATCAAAATTTGAGTAAAAACACAATGAGATATGTCGAAAATACGAACAAAAAAAGTAGTTTTTTTTAATGACAAATATGTCAATTCAACCATTATGGTTGACTTATTTTATTGAAATTCTATTGGTTCTTGAATTCCAACTCACAAAAACTTATTTTGGCACGTTTTCTTATAAGGCCCATTTTAGACCCCAAATTTCCTCTAATGGAAGAAGGCACAATTGCCAAATCAGGCTCCCAGGCCAAAGATGGCACACCTGCCAAGTTAGGCTCGCAGGCCAAGAGACTTTCATCAAATTTAACATCTCTTCTAATGATTATATCATGTGAATGGGGCTGAAGAAGTCTATAACCTTTCACATCTTTTGAATATCCAACAAATATGCACTTTTCACTTTTAGGCTGCAATGCTTTCCTTTTTTCATCCGGAATGTGAGCCCATGCTTCACAACCAAACACACGAAAGTGACTTACATCTGGTTTAATTTTACTCCATGCTTCTTTCAGTGTTATACCTTGTAAAACTTTAGTGGGTGTGCGATTAACTAGGTAATTTGCACAATTTATGGCCTCAGCCCAATGTTGAAGACTTAGTCCCTTAGATTGGATCATACAATTAGCCATTTCTTTTAAAGTGTGGTTCTTTCATTCAGCTACACCATTTTGTTGTCATGTATATGGAACAATGTGCTGTTGTTGAATTCCTTATTCAGTGCAGAAATTAGTGAACTTGTTGTTAACATATTCTCCTCCATTGTCAGATCTTAACTTAATAATTTGATGACCAGATTATTTTTCAACAAGGGCCTTGTAGGCCAAGAACATGTTAAATACTTCGCTCTTAAGTTTTAGGAAGTAAAACCAAGTGCGTCTGGAGTAGTCATCAATGAAAGTTAAGAAATATCTGAAACCAGAAAAGGATGCAGATGGAAGAGGACCACACAAGTCACTATGCACAAGCTCCAAAGGAACCGAGGCATGCCAAGAGGCACGTTTGTCAAAACTGTCACGATGATGTTTTTCGAGTACACAACCGGAACAAACACCATCCTTGCAAGATACCATCGGAAGACTAGTCACCATATTGTCTTTACATAGTTGTTGCAATGAGTGATAATTTAAGTGACCAAATCGCTCATGCCAAAGTTTTCTCAAGTTTTCACTATGAGCAACAAAAACTGAAAAAAAAGGTGATGACCCAAAGTTGTTAAATTTGTACAACCTGGTAATATCATCAATAGTTCCCATAGCAAGGTCCTTTTGAGGATTTTTAAAATCCTTGATTACAACTTGGTGAGGTGTAAACATCACAGTTTTACCTTCACCCGAATGAGTAATTTGATAGACTGATAATAGATTGCAGGAAATTTTTGGAACACATAATACATCACTAAAATGACCATTTTCTACAGGAATTGTTCTAGATCCTACAACACTTAGAGATCTATCATCACCAACAAATATTTGTTTGGTGTTACATTCATGCATAGTAGAAAAGATGGCTTGATCCTTAGCCATATGATAAGATGCTCCAGAATCTATGAGCCATTCATTTGAAGTAGAAGAAGAAGATGCAGTATAAGAGTAACCAGAAGCACAAAGTGCATGTCCATGAGAGTTATATTCTGAAGAAGAATCTATGTTGATGTGGTGATTCTTCATTTCTGCTTCCAAGGCTGCCATCTTCTTGAAACACTTAGATTTATCATGATTATATTTCCCACAAAAAGCGGCAATGACGCTCAGTCTTCTTTCCTTTTGGCTTGGATCCTTTGTCATGTTTTAAGGAAGGAGCTGACTGAGAGGGTTTGGGACCCTTGTTGTTTGGCTTATTATTGCGAGAATTCTGTTTCTTGGGAGGCTTGGAATTTTATTTCTGTCGGGACAATAAGGCTTTCCCAGATGTATCTGCATTGTTAATTATTCCAAGATGAATGAGCTTATCTTGCTCTCTAATTAAGGAATCACAAAAGGATTCAAGACTGGGCTCTTGATAGCTAGCTGCAGTCAAGGATTCTTTCATGGAGTAGAATGTAGATACAAAAACAGAATATGCAGGTCCAAGTTTGGAAAGAATATGATAAATATATTGTTTGTCTTCTTTCTTAATCTTGCATTCTGCACATAAGAGTCTAAGAGTTTTATACTTAGATAAATAGTTTTGAATACATGAAAAATCATTTGGATTCAAAGAAAGTAACTCATTCTCAAGTTGATGACCCCGAATTTCATTATGTTTACCAAACACAGATTCCAACTTTTCCCAAGTTTTATCAGGTTCATCAATTCCAGATATGTGGAATCGCAAATCAGTAGAGATTGACATCTCAATCAATCCACGAGCTTCATCACATCTATTTGCCCATTTAATTTTATTATCATCATCAGTGGGTTCTATTTCTTTTCCTAAGGTTATCCTAAAAAGTCCCCTACTTTGTAGAACATCCTCCATACGAGATTTCCATGATAAATAGTTAGAACTGGTAAGTATAATATCACAAGGGGCTGCCATACTGTAAAATAATGACTGAAAAAATAGAAACTAACTTTCTGATTGCAAAGAGCTTGAAAAAATATGCGGTTTAAAAAAAACGGCACTGAAAACTGATTCTGGATGATGAAGTTATGCTTGATCAAATAAAATGTTGAAGATGTCCCCCAATAGTGACGTGGCAGATATTAACTTGACCAAAAAAAGAACCCCCCTCTTCCCAAGATCAACTTTTGACAATCACTTTACAATTAAGTTGCTTTGAAGTGAATCACTTTTGTAGAATAAGTGAGGTTCACTTTTACAATAATGTTACTTTTAAATAGTGCGGCAATAAATTAAAAGACTTAAGTAACTTACTTTTTATTTTATTTTATTTATGTGAGATGCATTTTTACAATAAAGTAACATGAAAATAGAAATTGCATGCGCACTAAAAAGTAGCTTAATAAGACTTGAACTCAAGACATATTAAGGAATAAAGCAACTTTGGACCAAGTGAGCTAAGTTTAAAAGGTACGTAAAAGAATGGAAAGAGGAAGGGGGATTTTTTTTATTTATTTTTATTCTTCTCTCTCATTCTTCGTGCTTGCCTTTTTTTTCCTGCAAATCACAAAAACAAAAACAAAAACAAAAACAAAAAAAAACTTTTTCCACACAATGGGGTTAGATCTTGGTTAGCTTACCCGAAAAGTGTACGTTTTCAAGTTTTCTCGTTATTTCTGATTTTCCATGATCACACAAGGTGCACGACAAAGAGCATACGTAGCCGAGAAGACAAGAAAAAAACTTTCCCTTGCTGTTTCTGATTCACCGCGATCGCGCAAGGTGCACGGCAAAGAGCATATGCAGTCAGGGAAGGCAACAATTCGAGACTATAAGAAAAAAGATCTAATAATAAAACTGATAAGATATGAGAGATTAAAAAAAAACAAATCCGTCACTGTAACATTATACCTTCAGATTTGCCGAAATTGGTGTTTCTGAAACAAGCAGAAACAATTTTCGATGAAACAAAAATTGTTTCCTAATGGAAATGGTGCTCTGGACGCAATGGAACAACTCCCACAAGAAAAAAATGCACAGAAAATCCAAAACCAGAAACCCTTTCAAAATTTTGGCAACACCGGTTCCAGATCTAGATCAAAACTGAAAGCAGCTCTTCATAAAAGCTCTGATACCATGTTCGGGTACACAGGGTACTCCCAAAAGACCGAACACCTTGAGCCACTGCTTCACACAAATATATCATAGATCAACACACCGATGTTTGTCACGTGGTTAAAACCATCGAGAGGGAAACAGTCCACGGCCCCAGCCAAATAGCTACTTGGAGCAATTTATTGTGCAAAAGAAAGAAAGTTACATGAGCTTGTCATAATCCATCAACTAGCCAAGGACCCTCTATGCTCTTTAAATAGAGATCATAGACCAATCAGGTGTTAAGCCATGGATCAAGGGTTGGTATGATCTAAGAGAAGTTGAACCGTCGGATCACTCTATGTCTAGAACATATCGTGACCGCCGAATTAGAATATTTACAAATGCATACTAAATAAACACACTTTTACCTAACGGATATATTACACAAGTTGATCTTAACTAACTCCTAAGTGTCTAAATATCCTAACATTACTTATGTTATGCTATTTTTTTTTACAATATACTAGTCAAATTGATAGTGATTTACTACTAGAACTATAAATCTATCGCAACTAGTAGATGATAGTGTTTAAGTTTTGAAATGTTTTTAGAGACTCAGGACAAATAAATTATATAAGATTATTAATTGATTTTATATATGGTTTACAACCTTCTTTTCATACAAAAAATATATGGTTCACACACACACACACAGAGTCATGTCCCCTGCACACTTTATAACATACCGATCAAATGGGTCGAGAAGAGGATGGGGTATTTACGAATTCTAAGATTATAAAACTCACCCCATGACCATATTATGAATTTATAAATAGGAAAATGTGGGTGCAAATGCATAAATGGAAATAAACTATACACACACACACATATTATGCATAAACATGCATATTCATCCATAGGTAGAGAAGATAACCCATTGCATAAAAACAATATACAATGAATACTTATCTTAACGAAAATTTGTCCAAGCAATTGGTTGTGTAGGGACAAAATTATACTCAACCATAGGTGTCATCCTTACCACCCTTTAGATGGGATATGAGAACACCAAGGAAAAAGACACCTACACGATTTTCTCTCCCAATCCAAAACCCATTTGATCTTCATACTTAGCGAAATTCTCATCCAGAGCTTCTACAGGAATCTCAATCAACCATCATAGCCATGTCACTCCTTGCAGCTAGCCCACACAACAGAAGGAATGACTTTACCTCCACTGGTCCAAAGTTCCCTCAATAAATTCAACCCTTATAGTGCTTATTGTTGTGTGTGTAATAAGAGTCCATGTTATTGTGTTCTTTTTAAGCATTCCAGGTAGAAATCAACCATGGATTCTCAAAAATCTCATGAGAAACAAAAATCAATGGGGAAAGTTTCCTATCTTTCCCATCCTCACGTGAGAAAAACAACTCAATAGGGAATGCTTCCTATCATTTCTAGCCTCGGTGCTCACCTACAACCGTCACTTTTCTCTAATGTTTGCAATTCTCCTTTCATAATTCAAATCCCTAGTTTTCTGGTAAATGATCAATAGTTTGGAAGTCTGGTAAATAGTTTGGTGTTCAAATGAACAACAATGGGAAACAATGAACATCAAGGAACACCAATGGACAACAATAGATAACAATGAACAACAAATAGGAAAAAAATCTATGCTTGGTAGAATATGTTATCCAAAAAACTCCTCCCATAATAATGGTTCATAGACTCCAAAAGAGATGAGAGGATGGTGAAAAATACACATAACATAACTTCTAACCATAGAAAATAGGACTCTTACAATATTAATGGAAGTATATGATATTTCCACCCCATGCTTCCATAATTACATGTGAATGCTTTCCCCACCAACCTCCAACATGTTCCAATATTGGATTTAATAATGAAAAGGAAGTAAGTGACTCATTTAAGGCACATGGAAGAAAGAGATGAATTTTAAGGTTGGCACTAGGCAATAGAAGATTTAATATCTTATAGGCCCCCCTTTGCTCCTCACCTTTAGTGGATTCATGGCCCTTCTTTAGTGATCTCTACACATCAATATTTGACCATTTTATTATATTTCATCATAATATATACATATATTTCAAGTTATAATGACAAGCCAACCATATGGTCCATCTATAGATATTTATGTTATACATACCTAACTAGTCACTAGTCAAGCCTTAGCATTAATCTCCACACAAAGAATCCATACTAGAAAATTTACATCATTTAAATAATTTGATTGGATCCATTTCAAGTGAAAAAGGGGGTATTACATCCCCCTCCCCCTTGAAATAACATTGTCCTTAGTGTTTCCTCAAAATTAGAACAAAAATGGTTATGCCTCTCTCATGGCATCTTCCAGCTCCCATGCGGGATCATCAGGACTAAAGTGCATCTTGTTTACCTTAACCTGTCAAGGATGCATTGTGGATTTGTTTGGAATTCTCCCTCCGACTCCACTTGGATCACATCCCAATAAATCACATGGATAGAATCATGCACATATTTCTTAAGAAAAGAAACATGAAAATTATTATGAGCTCCATTGTTAGTAGGAAAATCAGTTCTATATGTAACTAGCCCCATTATCTAAAGCACTTCAAAAGGCCCATAATATCTTGGTGATAGCTTGGCACAACTTCCAAGATTTAGGAACTCTTCTTTGGCCTCACTCTAAGGTAAACACGATCCCCAACATCTAATTCCCTATGCACTTGATTTGTATTTGCATAGCTTTTATTCCTATATTCGTATGCCTTTAAATTCTTCCTAATCTTTACAACTTCTTGTTCCATTTCCTTAATCATTTTGGGCCCAAGCACAATTAAGTTCACTATATTATTTATCTAGATCACTAGTGTCCCACACCTTCTTCCATACAAAGCTTCAAATGGACCCATTACCAACAATGCTTGTTTCCCATTATTATATGCCAACTCTACCAAGTGTAGTTAATCTCCCCACTTGGATGGTTTGTCGATCACATACATGTGAAGCATTTCTTTTATCACCCAATTTACCTTTTTTGTTTTCCTGTATATTTTTGGATGGTAGGCAATACTAAAATTTAGTTGTGTACCCAAATTTGCAAAAATACTTTTCCAGAAGTTAAAGGTAAATTTTATATCGCGTTCAGATACACCTGTTTTTGGTAATCCATGCAATTTGAATATTTCTTTCATGAATAATCTTTCTATCTCATAATTCTTGTAACTATATTTAGTTCGAATAAAATGCACTACCTTGAATGGTTTATCCACCACAACTATGATGGAATCAAGGATAATTTTAGGGGCGAATTTTAGCCCAATGTGCTATTTTCGATGTTTTTCTCCCAAAAAAGATTCACCATTTTGCATTTTTTGAAGCCCTATTTCGTCCAATTTTGATGGGGTAAAATTTTTTCACCCTAAAAATCACCAAATTATTATATAAACAATATAAAATTCTTGGAAATTAAAATATTTTTTGAAAAATATCGCCAATCATTTTATAGTTGGCATTTTAAGAATTTGTAATATTCACCAACATTTATACACTTTTAAATAAGTATGGTTCTTTAAAATCATCCCTGGATGGAATCATACTTTCTGGAAGTACTTTGAAATTCTTGTAATAAAACCCATAGTGACCACTTCTCATTTCCATTTCAGAATTGGAAAAGGATGCAATAAACATGTTGGGTGTTGATGCTCAACCTTTATTTGTCATCATTTCATGCATCTAGAAATTACTCAATAATGTCTTTCTTCATTCTCACTAAAAAATATTGCTTCATGGATGTAGCAATTATTTTAGTACCATACGTGACTAGAATATGGCATTGCATGAATTTTGTCCATAACAATCTTCCTCAAATTCCTTGCATTGGGAATACACAATGTAACCTTATAGATAATAAGTACATATTCTTCTAAATGGTAAACCTCATACTTATTTTTCAACATTAGGCTACTACAATATATCCTTGACTTGCTAATAATGTTCATGTTCAGCAAGAGAATCAATGATTCTTTGCCTCATATCTAATTTGAAAACATTAATGGATGTCACACACATTACATGCATTCTCTTGCTAAGTGCATCAACCACTTTGTTCTCTTTTCCCTTAATGTTCTTGATTTCAAAATCAAACTCATATAAGAACTCTATCCATCTAGTTTGCCTTGAATTTAGAATTGGTTTCTCAAACAAATATTTCATACCATTGTGGTCTATTTTAAGCTTGAATTTCCATCCCATAAAATAGTGACTCCACATTTTTAAAGCATGCACTATGGAAACAAGCTCTAAAAATACCACATTTTCAAAGCATGCACTATGGAAACAATTTTTCTCATGTTATTTCAGTTTTCTTGACTTATAACATACCACATGATTGTCTTGCATAAGAACTCATCAAATCCCATGTTTACATGCACCGGTACACACCAAAAAATCCCTTTTGAGGTCTACAGTTTTTAAAATTGGAGCACTTGTAATAAGCTTCTTCAATAGCTAGAATATTTCTTCACATTTTTGTGTCCACTTGAATGTTATTCCCTTATTTTGTAAAGAAGTGATGGGGTGTGCTACCTTGGAGAATCCTTCAATGAACCTCCTATAGTAACCATCAATACCCATAAAAGATCTCATATCTATCACATTCTTTGGAATCGACCAATTCATAATGGCCCCAATATTTTTGGTATCCACCGATATTTCTTCCTCTAAAATAATGTGACCCAAATAATGAATTTGATTCTAATAGATGCTTGTTGTACCTACAAAAGATCCCATGTTTTATCCAAAACATGAGAGCCCAATTTTTTATATGCAAAAGGTGATGCTTAAGTTCCTTAGTCATTTTGGGATTTTCATGTTGTTTATCAGGATTTCTATGTCCTTTTCACGATTGATTTAGTTAACATTTTTTAAAATTTATGCACTTATCTACGTTTTGGTGAGTTGCAGAAGGAATTATTTTTTCCCAAAAAGTGTGTCTTTCCCATGACCCACATCCTGCAATTGAGGATTGCGGGATTGCTTTGTAAATATTTTGAACTATTAATCCTGCAACCCGCAACCTGCAAATTGTGGATTGCGGAAAGCAGTTGGGTTAATAAATTGTGTTGTGTGTTTCTGCAACCCACAAATTGTGGATTGCGGATTATGGAAAGGTTAGTTAAATTGTAAGAGTGTTTTCCCTCTTGCATCCCGCAATTGGGGATTGCGGAGAAGACGCATCTTGCAATTTTAAATATCAGTTGCGGATTCGTCTTGATTCGATGGTTGGGATTGTTTTTTGTTTTCAATGACTATTTAGCTTTTGGTTTGCTTCCTGGATTGACCTAGTTGTTTAATGATCTCCTTTTGACCCTTGACTTTTGGCATTGCTTGACTTGGTTCTCACGAAAAAAACAATGAGGTTGTCATTTACTCTCGCGAGTATTTGTAATGGCCTCTTCTGCTTAGGCATTTGAGGACCAACCCGCTAACCTATGTGATTCCTATAGGTTCGAGTGGGTACTGACAGTCAAGGAATCAGCCGAAGACTGATGCCATATATAGAATATCTAGGGCATCAATATTATATCACCATTGGGTCGAAGAGGGCCACTAGAGCCAAAGGCCACCTGCATGCATGACATCCGGGCATTATTTAATGATGCATGCACCCGATTAAGTCTCCATATGCATGCATGCAAGTCAACTGCAAATTAGAAGATAAAGTGACCTAATTAGGTCAAAAGTTAGGGTTTTCACAGTTGAAAGTTATAAAAGAAAGATAAAGTGAATGGAGAAGTCACTTATGTGATAATTGATTTGTGGAGTCGAATTGGAGAGGTCGGCGAGCTAAGTTGGGGTTGAGCGCATGCTCAGCTAACTGGTGTATTTTGGCAGCGAAATTTGTCTTCCCTAGTTAATCATCAGGTTGGATCATCCAGGTTCAACACTAGTTCATCATCATGTTACATTCAACAGTTATTCCAGGAGGTTGATTATTCATCCAGCCAGAGGGTTTCACCATCACACTGTGTCACTGTGATCAAAGACAAAGCAATTCGTTTTCCTACCTATAGGGTTTAGAACTTCCGCATGCTGCTTCCATCATCATTAGAGGGGTATTATAACCCTAGTGCACATCATCTGGGCTTCCAGCAATAGCTTATTTATTATTCTAGATCTTATACAGTTTGAGAGGAGGGTACATTTACCTGTGGAGGATGATTTGGTGTATCTCCTTATTTCTCTAGCAGAATCCTTGCATCCTGGGACCAGTCTCTTCACCATTAGCTGATCTATATATTGGTATGTACATGCATTGATTTCTCCTATTTTATAGCATCTTAGTATTTTTCTAGGGCACATATTTGCATGTAATGGCATGCATGCAAAGTTCAGGGTTTGCTTTCCTATTTGATTAAGGAGTACGTCTATTAGCCATCTACAGTATACACATAAACAAGAAAATATCAGTTTGGGATATTACATTGGTATCAGAGCTATTTTCATTGCCAGATGTGGGCATGAAAAAATTATAAATGAATCCAGGAGACCCATACAACATTACTCACAGGAGACAGAGGTATAGAGACAGAGAAGAGGAGTTAGACGACATAGATTTGGGGAACATAGAGTATCAGTTCGAAAAAGGCAAAGAAACAATGGCCGATGATGATAAAATAGCTTTCAATAGTCTCATATCAGCCATAAAAGAACTCACCACTCAAAAAGAAATGATGAGCACCTTCAGGCAAATGACTGAGAAGAATGGGCCCACCCCACACAGTCCCTTACTTCCCAACTATGATAGGGTATCCACCAGTAGTAGTAGGGAGCACTTACATACCAACATGTAGAGCCATCCCCATATATACAAGCCTTTTCAACCTACCATGCCTCAATTCTTAGATAGTCCAGTTGCAGTGCCTCTAGCACAAGCAAAACCAGAAGAACCCATGAGTGCCTATCTGAGAGAATATAGGGCTTTAGGAGAAAAATTCCATTCATCCATGACCTTCACTAACTTCTGCCACTTTAAAAGTAAGAACAAAACCAAAGCTTACAATAGGCCATTAACCCAGAACTATGAGTTACAGCGCACCGTAGGGAAACTGACTATCCCTACCTTTGAGGGCACCCGGGGTGGCCCAACCAGGAATTGGGTGCAGAAGTTGGATACATACTTCTAGCTCAACCCCATGATTGAGACATATGCCATTAAATTGGCTACTTTGCATTTGTATGGAGAAGCACATGAGTGGTGGTACCATCGGTTAGTGACACTGGGTCACAACACCATCACCTCATACACATATTTTACACTTTAGGGAGCTGGCACAGCTCAAGAAGACAGGGAGTGTAGATGCTTTTATTTCTGAGTTTCAGATGATAGCATTCATGGTCACAGATATATCAGAGAGCAGGTTGATTATGTTGTTCACTGAGGCTCTCACTGAACCCTTACGGGGATGGGTCAAGTCTTATAGGCCCACCACCCTAGTAGATGCCATCAGACGGACTAGAGACTTGTAGTTATATTGCCCAAAAATAGGTTTTCTCCTAGGACCAATGTTCCTATTAAAGATAAAGAAAGGAAACCATGGCCCAAGAAAGAATGGATGGACAATGATACCCGACAGGACCTTAGAAGAAAAAAGTTATGTTTCACTTGCCAGGAACCATGGATACCAGGTCATAGATGTTCAGGAAAAGGAAAGGCATACTACATAGAGGCTTATTCCGATAGTGAGGAGGATGAGGATTACCAGGATTAGGAGTGGGGAGAGACAACAGAGACAGTTGTTGAGGGACAGGCCTCAGGAGGTACCATTGCTACCATGACAGGGGTTCCTAGATTCCACACTCTTCGAATCAGAGGTACCATAGAGGGCCATAGAGTGGGAGTAATAATATATGGTGGGGCATCCCACAACTTTATTGATGCTGCATGGGTTAAAAAGAGAGATATTTAGACTGAGAGCTTTGATGGGTTTTTGGTAGTAGCAGCAGGTCACACCATGGAGTGTAGTCAAAGGATTCCTAAATTAAAGGTAACGCTTGGGAATTATACAGTGATAGAGACATTCTATGTGGTAGATGTACCTGACATGAATGTGGTACTAGGAATTCAGTGGTTGTATTCCATAGGGAAGTATTCCACAAATTACTAGACCATGGAGATGGAGTTTACAAGAGCAGAAGGACAGAAGGTGGTATGGAGAGGGATGAATACCTATCCTCCCACAACAGTGACATCACATAGGATGGAGTCAGTACTCCGGCAGGGAGATATTGAGTGGGTTGCAGAGTGTATGGTTACCTTCAGGAAACCACCAGATGAGGCCACACAACATCCAGCATATATAGAGGCCTTACTACAAAAGCACAAGGTAGTATTCGGAGACCTTCCATCAAGTCGACCTCTAGATAGGGGATTTGAGCACATTATTGAGTTAGAGGAGGGGACCCAAGTAGTTATCACCACTCCTTACAAACATCCCAAGAGGTATAAAGATGATATCGATAGTACAATCAAGGAACTACTCAATCTGGGATACATCAAACCTAGCTCCAATCCCTTTGCATCTTCAGTAGTGTTAGTGAAGAAAAAGGATGGAACCTTACGCATGTGCATTGATTACAGGACACTCAATAAGAAGACCATAAAGAATATGTATCCCATCCCTAGGATTGATGAGTTAATGGATGAACTACAGGGGGCAAAGTACTCTTCCAAAATTGATCTCCGCTTAGGGTACCATCAGATTCGGGTCAGGGAACAGGATGTTCCAAAGACCACTTTCCGTTGCCACTATGGACATTATGAGTTTTGAGTGATGCCATTTGGGCTCACTAATGCACCAGCTACTTTCCAATCATGCATGAACCATATCTTCAGC
>LPNX010513416.1:402496-424005 GCA_001517045.1 Pseudotsuga menziesii | reverse complement strand
TGATATACAGTCGGACTTGGGAAGAACATTTGAGACATCTTGATGAAGTACTTGGTATTCTACAGGAGCAGTCACTATATGCCAAAATGTCCAAGTGTGATTTCGGCATGCAGGAGATGTTGTACTTAGGACATGTGATAGGGGCTAACGGGGTCCAGGTGCACTTAGAGAAGATTCAGGCAATTTTGGATTGGCCTACACCTAAAAATGTGACAGAACTAAGGGGCCTTTTGGGCCTTTGCACCTACTACAGGAGGTATGTCAATGGATTCTCGCAGATGACCGCACCCCTCAGAAATCTTACCAAGAAGGGAGCATTTAGTTGGTCGGAGGCATCACAACAAACAGTCGATAAAATGAAGGAGGTAATGAGTTCATGCCTAGTCTTAGCTTTACCAGACTTTTCTAAATCCTTTGTGTTAGAATGTGATGCTTCAGGAGAGGGAATTGGGGTAGTTTTGATGCAGAACAACCACCCCATTGAATTTGAGAGCAGGAATCTCAAAGACTATGAGCGCCACTATTCAATATATGACAAAGAGATGTTAGCTATCCTCCATGTGCTAACCAATTTCAGGCAATACTTAGTAGGTGCTAGGTTCAAGGTTAAGACAGATCATAACAGCCTAAAATACTTCCAAGAGCAGAAGGAGCTAAATGAGAGACAACAGAAATGGGTAAGTAAAATTCAGGCTTATGACTTTGAGATTGAGTATGTAAAGGGGAAGAGCAATGTAGTGGCCGATGCACTTTCTAGACGACTAGCTACTTTATCCCTTATGAGCATCTCATCAGATTGGAGGTCTCATCTTTTGGTTGAGTACTCCAAAGATAAGTTTGCTTGCGAGCTATTGGATGGACAGATTCAAGATGAGAGGTACAGGGTCATTGATGATATCATATACTACAAAAATAGAATCTTCTTGGTTCCAGAGTCTCCCCTCAAGAAGAAAATCTTACAGGCATCGCACGATTCACCATTAGTAGGGCATCAGGGGTTTCTCAAGATCTACAAATAGATTATAGAAAGGTTCTCATGGAAGGGCCTCAAGAAATATGTGATACAACACGTGAGGGAGTGTAGCTTGTGCCAACAAAAAAAAATAGAGCACATCCACCCGGCTGGTTTACTACATCCCTTACCTATTCCTGAGCAGAAATGGGAGAGCATTTCTATGGACTTCATTACTGGGCTTCCCAAGGTCCAAGGCAGAGACTGTTTGTACGTAGTAGTGGACAGATTGACTAAGTTTTCTCACTTCTTTACCATATCATCAGATTATTTAGCAACACAGGTAGCAGAACTATTTTTCAGAGAGGTATTTAGACTCCATGGGTTACCCAAGACCATTGTCGGTGACAGGGATAGCAAATTCGCAGGAGCCTTTTGGCAACAACTTTTCCAATTAGTGGGGACCGAGTTAGCCATGAGCACAAGTTATCATCAGCAGAGTGACGGGTAGACAGAGATTGTTAATAAATGGATTGAGGGATACTTGAGAAATTACGTATCAAGTCAACAGAGGACATGGATCAAATGGTTACACTTGGGTGAACATTGTTACAACACCACCTACCATATGACCATTAGGATGACCCCTTTTCGAGCCCTGTATGGGTATGATGCGTCCACTTTTGCAAACCGAATATTTGGTGATACCAGGCCCCCCAAGGCCAAGGAGTGGATTCAAGAGGGTCAAGATATCCTCAAGATACTCAGGGAGAACATACAAGCTGCTCAGAATCAACAGAAGATATATGCAGACAGGCACAGAGTTGAGCGTAGTTTTGAGGTGGGAGACTTCGTTTATTTACGCCTCCACAGTCATCTCTTAAAAACGAAGGAGCAGAAAAACTCCAACCTCATTTATATGGTCCATATAAGATAATTTGGAAGGTCGGAGAGGTAACATATGAGCTAGAACTACCCCCAGAGAGCAAGATTCACAACGTATTTCATGTCTCCAATATCAAGAAGGTGGTTGGTCAATAGATTGTTACATCTTTCGAGCTGCCTCCCCTTGATGATGAGGGGCAATTGCTTATGATTTCGGAGCGCGTCCTAGAGGTGCGAGAGCGGAAACTGAGGAACAAAATCATCAGAGATTACCTGGTTCAATGGAAACATCTGCCTATAGAGGAGGCTACTTGGGAGGCAGAATAGGTATTACAACACCCATCTTTACAGTTGCTTGAGGACAAGCAAATTCAAGTGGGGAGGATTGTAATGTCCTCTTCTGCTTAGGAATTTGAGGACCAACCCGCTAACTTATGTGATTCCTATAGGTTCGAGCGGGTACTGACAGATAAGGAATCAGCCGAAGACTGATGCCATATATAGAAGATCTAGGGCATCAATATTATATCACCATTGGGTCGAAGAGGGCCACTAGAGCCAAAGGCCACCTGCATGCATGACATCTGGGCATTATTTAATGATGCATGCACCTGATTAAGTCTCCATCTGCATGCATGCAAGTCAACTGCAAATTAGAAGATAAAGTGACCTAATTAGGTCAAAAGTTAGGGTTTTCATAGTTGAAAGTTATAAAAGAAAGATAAAGTGAATGGAGAAGTCACTTATGTGACAATTGATTTGTGGAGTTGAATTGGAGAGCTCAGCGAGCTAAGTTGGGGTTGAGCGCATGCTCAGCTAACTAGTGTATTTCGGCAGTGAAATCTATCTCCCCTAGTTCATCATCAGGTTGGATCATCCAGGTTCAGCACTAGTTCATCATCAGGTTACATTCAACAGTTATTCCGGGAGGTTGATTATTCATCCAACCAGAGGGTTTCACCGTCACACCGTGTCACCGTGATCAGAGACCAAGCAATTCGTTTTCCTACCTACAGGGTTCAAAACTTCCGCATGCTGCTTCCATCATCATCAAAGGGGTGTTATAACCCTAGTGCACATCATCTGGGCTTCCAGTAGCAGCTTATTTATTATTCTGGATCTTATACAATTTGAGAGGAGGGCACATTTACCTGTGGAGGACGATTTGGTGTATCTCCTTATTCCTCCGGCAAAATCCTTGCATGCTAGGACCAGTCTCTTCACCATCAACTGATCTATATATTGGTATGTACATGTATTGATTTCTCCTATTTTATAGCATCTAAGTATTTTTCCAAGGCACATATTCGCATGCAACTGCATGCATGCAAAGTTCGGGGTTTCCTTTCCTATTTGATTGAGTAAGTCTATTAGCCATCTATAGTATACACATAAACAAGAAAATATCAGTTTGGGATATTACAGTATTCTTTCTTGAGCACTCTGGGTTAGTATTTCTAGTTACCTTTCTTTGATGAAAATGTTGGTTTTTTCGATTGTTGGTTATGCTATGATGATTTTGCGACTTTGCGATCATTTATTTTCATCATATCTTTTATTTATTGTTTTTGTCGACAAGTTACCCTTTGATGCATCCTACTGGCTAAACAACATTGGTATGCTCTTATTGGACCTCAGCTGCTCTGATTGAACACCTTACTTTGAAGAAATTCAATTATCTTGATTTTTCGGTAACCTTTCAATACATTAAAATGCTTATTTTTGATGATTTTATATCATGACAAGGTGTAAATCAAATAATAGAACCAACCCCTTTTGAATTTGGACGACTTATCAAATTTCCCATGCCATGATTTTTCATAATAATAGTAATGTTAATGTTTTTTTTTCCTTACACAAGTTTGGGTAAATTAAAATAATTCAATTATGATTAATTAATTATACTTATATATTAAAATTTATTAAGTTGAAATTTTAATAAAGACATTATGAAATGTTAAGATTTCATCACTTAATTATACAAATTTTATTTAATTGATTTAATGATTAATCAATAAAGTTCTTATTAAGAAAATTATAATGAAAACTTTTTGAAAGTGAGAAAATCATTTTTCTTTTAATAATTTTTTCGTTGTTTCTTGATATTTGTCTTCCATCATATTTAAAACAAATATATCATGTGTTGATTTTCGGATGATATAATATGTGTTTCATTCTTTGCCTTGGTATTATAAACCTTTTACATCCCAACATTTTACCTCCACCTAAGGAATGTTTATGCCAGACATTGTTTTAAAAATGAGGAATTTACTTAAAGCATCATTTTGGTATATAAATTAGATAAAATAGAATTGTATGTTAGGCTAATCTTATAGATTTATTGTTTAAATCATCAAATCTGGAGAATATCGCTATCAAATAAAATGTGTTAAAAAATTTGTGGAGTGACAACAAGTTCTTAATGATCGAGATTGCAAACAAAGAATAAATGTGGCCTTTATGTTCGATTGCATGATCTTAAGTTTTATTTCATATTTGTTTAAATTTGGTTTTTTTAAATCATTTTATGATTTTAAATTAGTTTTAAATACTATTCAGCTATTAGTTTGTTTGTTGGTTTTGATGACAGATTTGGATGTGAAGATTTCGGAACTACAGTCATCTAAGTTATATTGGAATTTTTTGCATTTTCTCATTTGAATTAATAATTAGATTTGAACATTCTCTGTGCAACATTTATAGCTAATGTTTTACTGCATTATTTTGTGGTAGGTTTGTTTAATCTGATTGTGATAAATGACTGGAGGTTTAACGTGTAAACAGTGTTTTTCAAACTGCTATAATTTCTTATTGTTCATTTTGTAGAAAAACGAATGTGCCTATTAATTGCTGACTTGTTTGAGTTTCTTTATGCAATGCAATAATTATCATTTATATGAGTTAAATTTCTCTTAAATTAGGCTCCCGAGATAGATTATTAGACTGGTTATTAATTAGACTTTAATTTAGTTAGTATTTTTATTTTAATATTTTCGGTTTAAATCTTAATTTCTGTAATTGTAGAATTTATTCTCGTAGTTGCAGAATTATTAACTTTATATTGCATTCAATTTACATTTAGGATTAGTTTCAGATTTGATTCAAAGTCTCCCTTTTAAGGAGCAAACTCACCGACTCAAAGAGTGCCAGCGGAGGCTGAATATTCGTGGGTGTTAACCACACCAAACAACTCAAGGATAGGGTAATACTTGGGTAAGATTATCTGAAGCCTTTGGTTGGGTTTTCATCCCATGTTGTTTGTCTTGGACACCTTTCCAGCAACCTACATTCCCGAGGCTTCAACAATGTCATATTTACTTATCTTTGCAGGCAAATGATGCTTCCTTAACACTTGCAAATCCATTCTCTAATTCTCTTCATGCTCTTCCACATTCTTGGAATAAATGAGTATGTCATCTAGAAAAATAAATACAAACTTGTCCAAATACTTGATGAAAACACTATTCATGAGGCACATGAATGTAGCTAGTTCATGAACGAGACCGAATGGAACCACTAGAAACTCATACTATCCATACCTTGTTCTAAAGGTTGTCTTGTAGATTTCTTCTTCCATAATTCTGACTTGATGGTAACTAGACCTCAAATTGATATTTGAGAATACCTTTTCCCCTCTCATGATTTGATAAAAGTGATCATCAATTTGAGGTAAAGGGTACTTATTTTTTATTGTAGCTTTGTTCAGTTGTATGTAATCAATACATAACTTGAGTGTTCTGTCTTTATTTTTCACAAATAGCATAGGTGCTCCCCATGAGGACACACTTGGTTGAATGTACTTCTTTTCCAACAACTCTTGCAATAGAATTTTCAACTCTAGTAGTTATGGTGTACTCATTTTGTAAGATGCCTTGGACATTGGTGCAACTCCAAGCACAAGATCAATGGTGAAATCGATATCCCTCTTCATAGGAAGTCCTGACACTTCATCAGGAAACACATCCCTAAATTCTTGCAAGAATCGATAATCCTCCAACTTGGGAACTTCATTTTCTGTTATACCCAATACATGGGATGCATACAATTGACAACCCTTTCTAAAGAAATTATTCAACTGCAAGGCTGAAATCTGTTTGATATAAACCACCTTTGTAATTATCCTTAATCTCCTTGGGTTTCCTTCTCAATGAACACATACAAAGGTTTTTTTGTAGTAGTCAAGTTTAACTTTATGTACTTCCAACCAATCCATTCCAATGATGACACTTTCTAAGAAAATGTTCCCCTCCACAACCCCAATATTCAAGCGGCTCTATTGGATTTACTCCCATCATCCTATCTAGATTAGTCATGCCATGTTCTGGTTTCCTTTGCTAATTTATGAAATTAGGAGGCTTGAATCCCCTCTTTCTTTGGTCAAACTTCTCCTTTTTCTTGTCCTTCCATACCTTATGAAAGTATTTCCTACTTTTTTTTTTATCATAACAATGCTTATCCTTCCTTATGGTTTCATCTAAAGTTTGAGGTTAATTAAAATCAATCATGTCCTTTATGACGGAGGAAATCCACCTAGGAAATGCTAAATTTTTACCTTAGCATCTTTGATATACTTAACATACATTAGAATCTCCAATAATTTACTATTGTATTCATCCATGGTCATTTGCCCCAATTTAAACTCATGTAACTCTTTAATTTTTTCATCATAGTACCTATCAGAGAGGTACTTTTGCTTGAAGTACTTCTTGAATTTTTTCCACACAATCTTCCTTTCATTGATCTTCTTGACCTTCGTAAGGTGATCCCAACATATAAATGCTCTTCCATTCAAATTAAATATGGCCACCCTTTCCCTTATGCTCATGGAGTAGTCATGGAATTGGAAATCATTCCTCATCCCAAGAAGACAAGCCTCACCTCTTTGATTTGATTTTAGTTCACCATCAAAAGTAGGAGGTATGGCCTTCCAAATTTCCCTATCGAAATTATTCTTGAAAGGCCTCTTCATATTATTCCCATGAGAAGGAGAGATTGAATCTCCAGTGGAGTCTTTAGAGGAAGATGACTCACTAGAAGAGAAATGTGGAGTATATGTTTTATCTCTAGAAACCCTTCTTGAGATATGGGACCTCTTGTGAGAATGTCTCCCTGAGATATTCTCACTCATTTCCTCATTTCATGAGTGTTTCCCATGGTGAATATTCCTCTGAATGTCTATTAATATTTGGAGCATGGCTTCATTAATTTGGTTTTGTTTTTCCTGAGCTTTTCTCACCCTCTCATTGTTTGCTCTGCAAATTTATAATTCCACTCTTAGGATTCTCATGGTATTTTCAATATATGGGGGAGTTACTTGATTTACTCATCCATTATATTCTATCTCCACATTATCAACTTGTATATTTTCTCTCATGTTATCTGTTTCAATTGCATAAGGGCCATTTGTATCATCCATGATGATGGTTTTCTTGTCCCAGCCAAGACCAAGAATTTCCAAACCACCCTACATTGAAGTTTGACCATTAATTGTCCCTGCTATGCTATTATATATACAAAATTTCTCATATAAACACACATGTTAGCTTCATTACTTTCTTAAAAAAATCATAAAATTAATTGCATGCATTCTGGATAATATTTCCATTTTTGTATCTGATTATGGATAATATTTCCAATGACTATCTTCCTGCTTCATTTTGACCTCAAAGCTTAAAGTTACAACCCTTTGAAAATTGTCGATTTTTTCCCAATTCTACACCTTTTCCTGTAGGTGTATTTAGTTTCAGAGACCCACTTCATCCACCTGTAGAAGAAAATATGGGGAGAACCAAAAAACTTTTATAATGGAACTGATAATACACTTGGCAAGAATTACTCGTTAACTTTCATATCCTTTACCTAATAATCAAGTCAATTTCTATAAATTTATGGGATTGACTACTTTTAGATTCTTGCATATTCCTCCAAACTTAGTTTATTTTCCAAAATTCCTCTTATATTTTCCTTCATTGTGAGAGTCTATTGCCCTATAGGCTAGTTTTACATCGCATTGGCTCTCTCTTGTCACATCAACTTTCTCCCATCATGATTTTCCTTCATTGCCAAATGTTGTGCAATCTAATGGCCTTTGTTTGACCACTATCGTTGGTCCAATCGCATCAAGATCCCCCTNCTCTTGTCACATCAACTTTCTCCCATCATGATTTTCCTTCATTGCCAAATGTTGTGCAATCTAATGGCCTTTGTTTGACCACTATCGTTGGTCCAATCGCATCAAGATCACCCTGCCACATCAACTTTATTCCGTTGCATTGGGATCATTTTTCTGCGTTGATCCCATATCGCTACTCTATAGTATCCATGATGGTCAATGTCCAATGGTCGATATCCAATTGTATCATCCCCTTTCTATGGAGAAGAATCCATCATGTCGAGAACTTCCCGTTGGATCAGATTTACCATTTACTATGCACTTTTGAAACTCTGGTCATCCTAGTCTAATGGTTGATATCCAATATTTGATATCAGACTCTTACCCATTAGGTCGTTATCATCAAATTGGGCTCATTGCATTATATTTTCCTTATCATACTATTGCATTAGTTGTGCAAATAATTTTCTCCATTGGGACAGTCCCAATATAACTTTCAGAATCATAGGTTAACACTGGAAAGTGTGTCACCTAATACTCTTACTTCGACATCCTTTATCCATCCTTATCACCCATGCGTTCATTCAATGTGGATGGTTCACACCACAATCCAGTCCATATGGCTCGTCCACGTCAAACTTTTGTCCATGGTGTTTTCCATGTCACACTTTATTCTACGTGGTTCCTCCATGTTACACTTTTTTCCACATGGCTATCCTCATCACACTTATGTCCATGTGGCTCTAATCCATTGCCTTTGCATATTCCATTGAGCCCTTCATTACATCGTATTATTTAATATGTTGGACCTCAATCATTAGAATTCTAGCCATCGGAACTCCTTACACGCACCTTTGGGATTACTTCTCGATGGCCGTACTTCGATAAGAAATATCCAAAATTCCCAATATGTGTTGGAATAATCAAAACCCATCCCCAAACTTAGGATAAAACAATTAATCTTTTTGATTAATTTCGTAGGTCCTACACTAGCTAGTTTGCACCCAATTCCATTTTTGAGGTCAAACTTGCCCAAACTGCGTCCTAGAACGAATTAGAAAGATCCTGGATAATATTCTGACAACTCAGCAGTCTTCCCAGATTTTAAACTGTGCAATTCTTCTTTTTCAGGAGTTTCCATCTTTTCTGTAGTTTTAAGGCAAAAGCTAAAGCTAGTTTTAAGGTAGACTGCCTTATTTTTTCACCAACTCACCTCCCTTATTTTCCTCGTGTAAAATGATGATAAAATCCACTTTCCATCACTTATGAGGTGTATCTACTCATTCAGAAAATTCATGAGCATCTTGACTAGTTTGGAAAGTGATTTATGCACATATGGGAGATTTTGACTATTTTAGTAAGCTTTCTTTTGTACTGATTCGAATAGCAATATAATTCTTTCGAATCTTTGGAGTATCTACTTTATGAGAATCCTACATCTATTTAATGATGGCTGGTGTAAATTAATATCAGCAACAGTTTGTGGATTATCACATATTCAGTATCCTTCTTGAGTGTTTCTTGCATATTTTCAAGCAATTTTGTGAGTTCAATTGTTCTAAGCTTGGGATAAATTTCCACATGGTATCAGATCCTTAGTATCTTGATTGTTCTGATCCTCTTCAATTTTATTTTGCAGGGTTGACATCACTCACTCAGAGCACAGACTGTCTGGTCAAGGGCGCAGTTGTTGAAGAATGGATCAATCTCAATCAATCATCTTGACTCCATTCAATTACTTTGAATGGAAGGAAAGGATGGATATTCTGAAGAGAAGTAAATGCATCTTCAGAGTGACCATGGAAATTGAAGCTGATCATAGTGCAGCAACAGAGAAGATCAAATGGCATAATAGGAGAGATGAGGCGTATGGTCTCTTATGTCTTAGCATTTCCAGGGACCTTCTATTTCATCTTGATGGTCTTACATCACCAAATGAAGTATGGAAGAAACTTCAAGATTTGTTTGGGAAGGAAGATAAGATGAGGGGTTACCAACTGGAGAACAAATCGATATCACTAAGTCCAAGCATATTGGAATCCTTGCAAGTCTACTTCTCAAAATTCAAATCACTATTTTTGCAGCTAAAACGGTGTGGTATTGACAAAGAATATGAACAACTAATATTGGTCATCCTTTCAAATATTGGTCCCAATTACTCAGTATTTGTTTCGACCTTCCATGCCACCAAGTTAACATATCGAAACAATGGAAGATGCCTTCACTGGCAGATTTCATGGAATCCTTAACTCAGGAGCAAGACAAATTGGTCTTGATGTGCATAATCAAACCTTCCAAAGGTCAATATTTGGTTTCTATAGTTTCGAAGATGATTTCCAAATATAAGAAGAAGGATAAAAGGCCTCCAGATAAAAAAGGAGACAAGTCCAAGTCTCGAGAGGAGTCCTTAAACTCCAAGAAGAAGAATTTTCAGAAGAAGAAAGGTAAAGGTAAAGGTAGCAAGTTCGCATACTGTGGTAAGGGATTTCATCCTGAGAGATCTTTCATGAAGAAGCATATTGATATGTTAACTAAACTCCTGGAGAATAACAACATCTCCCTCCCTAGTGGCGCAATCAAGAAGGAAGGAGGATCTAGTTTCGAAGACCAAGAGAGAGTACATGCCCTCGTTGCAAGCATTGTAATATCTCCTTCCTTTATCATCAATTCTGGACCTTCTAGGCACATGTTTTCAACAAAGGAATCCTTCTCGTCTCTTGATGAATTGAAGGGTCCCAAGATTTTGCTGGGAGATAACTCAGAAACTGAAAGTAAGGGTAAAGGTAGCATTGATTTTGACCATGGTTCCTTCAATAATGTTTTGTATGTCCCAGGTCTTGCTGCTAATATCTTGTCAGTCTACCAGATGACCCATGCCGGGTCTCCTAAGAAGGTCATTTTTTCTCCCAATGAAGTTGAAATATCTGACATTGCGAATGGTAGAGTTATTGCTAAAGGTTTTGTGGATCATAGTTATAAAGAATACAATTTCTCACACTTCATGCCTTTCTCTAACCCCAATGCTCTCCTCACCCATGAAAACAGAGAAAGAAATATTTGGCATGAGAGGTTCAGTCATCTAAAATACAAATACCTTTCATATTTGTGTGAAAAAAAAATGGTTTCAGGGTTACCAAATATAAAGTTTTCCAAAGGATTCTGTCAAGGTTGCATTCTAGGAAAACATCAACACCATAAGTACGAGAGATTCAGTCATGAGAGAACCTCAACACCTCTTGAGCTCATCCATAGTGACATTGCTGGTCCCTTCCATCATATTTCCATGATTCAAGCCAAGTATGTCCTAACCTTCATAAATGAATTTTCCAGGTGTTGTTGGCTTTACTTTCTTAAACTCAAGTATGAAATTTTTTACCACTTCAAGGTTTTCAAGGCCTTGGTTGAGAACCAGTCTGGGAGGAAACTCAATATCCTCAAATATGATAATAGTGGTGAATATGTCAAGTCTAAGTTCATTAATTATTGTGAAGATGAAGGTATCCAGATGCAATACTCTATTCTTTACACACATCAATAGAATGGTGTGGTTGAGAGGAAAAATAGAAGTCTCAAGGAGATGGCTACTTGTATGTTGGAGTCTAATACTTTTCCACCAATTTGGGATGAAGCTATAAATTGTGCATCCTACATCCATAAAAGGGTTCCTCACAAGAATCTTGATGGAGTGACTACTTTCGAAGCTTGTAGTGGGCACAAACCAGATGTGTCTCATTTCAGGATTTTTGGCTCAAGAGCATGGGATAAAATTCCATTAGATAAAAGGAGGGATTTGGAACCCCAAAGCCAAGAGTTCTTATTTATTGGGTATTATAAATATTCCAAATGGTACAAGCTAATCAACATGAGCACTCAAAAATATTTCCTTGAAAAAAGTGTTCAGTTCGAAGAAGAGCCTATGGTAGCAGCAGAAATTGGAGAGTATAGTTCAGGCATTCAAGATTGTTCCTAGTAAAGATGTTTCAACATCTGCATGTGTTCCAACATTTTATTTTGTTCCAGTTTCTATTCTGACATTAGCAGGTCTGGAAAAGTGTTTCGTTTCCTTGCTAATTCATAATCATTCAAGACTACGCCAATTAATGGAACTACGATCCAATGGTGAAGCTGAGCAGTCCTCCTCACCTCCTCCACCTTTGGTTGTAAGTGAAGGAACTAATGAAATTTATGATACTGATATGTCTGATAATGATGATTTAATTTCATATCCAAACATCCCCACAAGGCCAAATTGGTAACCAAATACCATCCAAGCAGCTGAGGAACTAGCTGGAAATCCTAGTCAATTCTAGGAGTAGATCTCAATTCGAGAGTTCCCTTTCTGTCAAGGAACCTTTCTTTGTTGATAAGTGCTATATAATGATTGAATATGATCCATATAAATATGAATATGCATGTGATTACCCAATATGGAAAACAACCATGAAGGATGAATTCCATTTGCTCCAAAAGAATGACACATGGGATCTAGTCATTCTCCCCCAAGGGAGAAAGCTAGGCAAGAGTAAGTGGGTTTTCAAAACTAAATTTTATACTGATGGTTATCCTATGAAGTATAAGGTAACTTTAGTGGCAAAAGGATTCTCCCAAGTCCAATTCATCGACTACAATGATACCTTTGCACTAGTTGCAAAGATGGACTCCATAACACTAGTTTTGGTCATTGCAGCTTCCAAGCAATGGGAAGAACATCAAATGGATGTAAAGAGTAATTTCCTGCATGGTGATATTAAAGAAGAAATATATATGAAGCATCCATATTTTTTTGTCACTGGTTCATCTCTTGTGTGAAGGTTGAAGAAATCATCGTATGGGCTAAAACAAGCTCCTACAACTTGGTATGCCAAGATTGATGATTTTTTATTATCGTTGAACTATTGTAGATGAAAGTATGATCCTAATGCCTATTTGAATCTGATTAATGGTTATTTAATCATCATTGTATTTTATGTGGATGAACTTCTGATCACAGGAAGTTCCAAGAAATAAATTGCCTCCTTGAAGGATGCAATGAATCGTGCCTTCTCTATGATTGATTTGGGATTGTTAAGCCAATTTTTGGGGCTTGAGATTTCTCAATCAGATATTGGAATCAAGATACATAAATCCAATTATGCTTCAGATATAATAAAGAAGTTTAGAATGAATTATTTCAATCCAAGCAAGACTCCTTTCCTTTTAGGAGTTAAGCTTGAATAAGCGCAATCAATTCCATTGGAAAACAACACCATGTATAGGAAACTGGTTAGTTTTCTTCTTTATTTGACTCATACTATACCTGATATACCTTATGCAGTGAGTGTGTCTCCCAGATACGTGGATCAGACTCATGACATCCATTGGAGGGCATAAAAAATAATCCTAAACCTTGTACAAGGAACAGAAACTCATGGGATTCACCATGTTGCACAATCTAGCCTAGAGTTAGTTGGTTATACTGATTCTGATTGGGAAGGTGCACCTGATAGAAAGTAAACTTATAGATATGTGTTTATGCTTGCATATGGACCAATAATCTGGTTAAGTAAGAAACAAATTGCAATTTCACTTTCATCTACAGAAACAGAGTACAGAGGAGTTGTGAATGCAACTACTCAATGTTTGTGGTTGCAGGGAATACTTGAAGAGTTTGGGATTGAGTCGGATACTTCTATTGTAATCTATTGTGAAAACCATGTACCATTTGAATCTCAACTGATCCATTACTAAGGAAGTGAACCAAACACATCTATATCCATATGCACTATATCAGAGGACTTGTGAATGACGGGGTCATTGATTTACAATATTGTGCATCATCTTAGCAAGTTGCAGACATCTTCACCAAGAATTTTTTTGAGAGAACCTTCAGAAATATAAAGTAACTTCTTGGTATATTTGATCATGTGGTGAAGACAGATTGAAGACCATATTTCATACAGGTTTGTTCATGTCCATGTTTAAGGGAGGATTCCCCCCTTGTGGTTTTGCCTCTTTCCTTGTTTTGTATGGACAAGTAGTATGTAAAGGGTGAATAAGCCTTGTTGGTAGGCCCTATATCTCTGATATTTTACATAAATTCAGGATTAAGATGGGTTTTTGGAATAATCAAAACCCATCCCAAGATTTAGGATAAAATAATTAATCTTTTTTATTAAATTCCTAGGTCCTACACTAGCTAGTTTGCATGCAATTCCATTTGAGGTCAACATTTCCCAAACTACCTCCTGGAATGAATTATAAAGATCCTAGATAATATTCTTACAAATCTATAGTCTTCCCATATTGGCAAGTACACAATTATATGTTTTTAGGAGTTTCCAACTTTTCTGCAGTTTTAAGGAAAAAGTTAAAGATAGTTTTAAGGTAGGCTGCCTTATTTTTTGCAAAAAATAAACTCCCTTATTTTCTTCATGTAAAAGCATGACAAATTTCACTTTCCATCACTTATGATATGTACCTATTCATTTAGCAAATTCGTGAGCATCTTGACTGGTTTGGAAAGCGCTTTATGCACCTATGGGGGATTTTGACTAGTTTAGTAAGCCTGCTTTTGTACTGATTCAAATAGAAACCTAATCCTTTCAAATACTTGGAGTATATAGTTTATGATCAGCCTACATGTATTTAATGATGGATGTTTTAAATTAATATCATCAACAGTTTTTGGATTATCACATATTCAGTCTCCTTCTTGAGTGTTTATTGCATATATTCAAGCAATTTTGTGAGTTCAATTGTTCTAAGCTTGGGATAAATTTACACACTTTGATGAGGCCTCCTCAAATCATCAAGTTTTGATCCATCGAAACCTACCACATGCACTTTCAGATGCACTTCTTGATTTCCTACTTTTGATGGGGCATCCCCAAAGCATCAGGTTCCAATCCATTGAATTTTTTGTTCCATAAAGTTCCTTTTCTTTCACATTCGAAAAAATTTCTCAATATTTCATTTTCGATGATGCATTCCTAATACTATCAGGTCCCAATCAATTTGGATCTCTTACATACAACCTCAAAAAAATTCCTTGATAATCTGGCTCCATGAGGATTTTTCAACATATTGACCATGATGCTCATGCATCACTCTACAACTATGATTTATGCATGTAACTATGGATTCCAACCCATATAACCCTAGTTCTCTAACCATGATCTCTAATACCACTTTGTCATTCCACCTGAGCACTCTATCACGTATCCATCAAAATGATCAAGCGAAGGAGGGGGTATTTACAAGTTCCAAGATTCTAAACCTTTCCCCATGGCCATATTACGAATTCATAAATAGGAAAATGTGTGTGCATATGCATAAATGGAAATCATAATAGAAATAAATTGTACAAACACACATTATGCATAAACATGCATATTCATCCATAGGTAGAAAATATAAGCCATTGCATAAGCACAATATACAATGAATAATTACCTTAATGGAAATGGTCCAAGTAATTGGTTATGTAGGGGAAACATTCCACCCAAATGTAGGTATCAACCTCTGAAACCACTGTTGAGTCACCGCCGAGTTGGGATATGGGGCCACCAAGGTGAACAACACCTACATTCTTTTCTCTCACAACTTAAAACCCGTTAACTCTCAATGCGTAGCCAAATGCTCATCCAAAGAGTATACATGAATATAACTCAACCATCACAGCCATGGCACTCTTTCCAACTACCCCACACAACACAGGGAAGACATTTTGCTTCACTGATCCATGGTTCCTCAAGAAATCCAACCCTTACATCTCTTACCAGTGTGTGTAGTAAGAGTCCAATATGATGTATACCTTTTAAGCATTCTAGGTATAAATAAATGATGGCTTCTTGGACATCTTATGACAAACACAACTCAATTGGGAAAGGTTCCCATCTTTCCCAACCTCTATACTCACCCACAACCATCATTAGAGGAAATTTGAGGTCTAAAATGGGTCTCCTAAGGAAAATAATAAAATAATAGTTATTAATTTTGGAGGAAGAATGAAAAAACCTACTTTTTGTGTTCGTATTTTCGACATATCTCCCTGTGTTTTTACTCAGATTCTAAGTGGGAGAGCTCGTTGAGTGAGGAATTTAATTCCGCATCCAACGAGTACCCACAATGCATACTTTCGATGGAGCCCACTACCCCAAAAACAAGAAATACCTGAAAAACGTGATGATGATGTCATCATCATGTTTTCTCAGGTATTTCTTATTTTTGGGGTATCATGGTCCATCAAAATATGCAGTGTGGGTACTCATTGGATGCGTAGTTAAATTTCGCATCCAACGACCTCTACTGCTCAGAATTTAAGTAAAAACACAGGGAGATATGTCGAAAATACGAACACAAAAAGTAGTTTTCTTTTATGACGAATATGTCAATTCAACCATTATGGTTGACTCATTTTATTGAAATTCTATTGGTTCTTGAATTCCAACTCACAAAATTTATTGTTGGTGTGTTTTCTTATAAGGCCCATTTTAGACCCCAAATTTCTTCTAATGCCACTACTACATATGGGAAAAAATTCGACGATCGTTCATTGAATTATCAAGATAGATCCAATGGTTAACCTATGAACATAGCCACCAAAAATCATTGGTGTAATTTGAGAAGCAACTTGACACTTGATTTTTTGTCGGATATCCGACATCAGGAACATCGAATAACCGACACATGTGGGAATTAAATTGAGAAGTGATGTTTTGACATTTTTACATTAAACATCGTATATCTGATGACCATCTGTCGGCTACCCAATGCACATTCGTTGGATAACCGATGAAATATATTTGTCGTAATGTCATCTATTCGATGTTCAGTCATCGGGTATCCAATTTCGTTCCGTTAGGTAGCCAATGCAATAGCTTCGTCAAACCATCATCTACCCGATGCTCATTAGTCAGCTACCCAATGCGCTTTCATCAAGTATATGATGTGATAGATTTGTCAGACTATCAGTTAGTTGACATAAACACGACAGATAATCAATGTGATTCTGTCAGATACCCATCATCTAACCCATATAAATTTGTTGGGTGTCTGATGAAGTTTCATTGGGTATCCATTGTTTGTTCCTTTTCTGATTGTTGCTTATCCAATGAGGTTCAATAATTTATTATCAGAGAACCAACATATTGGCATCAGATATCCGATGAACACCATCATAAATATAACACCCTTTCCAAAAATTATCTGACGGTTGTGTTGTGGTTCTGATGCTGAGAACTTTTATATATTTGATGGATAACTCTCCTAAAATTTAAAAAAAAAATAGTGAAATATTGGTGTAGAAACAAACTCCATTTTGTACACTGGGTTCATACCAGATGTGGAATTTTCGTATTTAATATATCTCATTACGGATGTCTAATATATATGGCTTATTTACTCTCCATTCGACATGATGGATATGTGTGATGTCTCATAGATATTTTATGGCTATCTTTACTAATTTGGATTTTGCATTATAGAATGGCACAGTTAGATATTTGTTTGGATTATTTGGGACAAGGGAATAATTTGAAATATTTGGGATTTGTGCATGATCATAAAATGTCCAAAGTAAGACTGCTAAAAACACTTCATTGTATGCATGGTTTTATGTTGGTAACTTGATACACACAGGGAAGATGAAGAGCATCTTAAATAGACAAAGCAGTAACGCCCAATCAAAATGATTATAATAAACTAAAGAAAATCCAAAAAGAAAAGAAAAAATGCAAATAGTAAGATGAAATTTTTTATTTAAATTATATATAATAAATTAAGTTCGTCGTGGATATATGTAATCTTCACTGAGGCTTCAGAGCCTTAAACAAAATAGGGAAGGATTTACAACCTCAAGATCGTTGGGATTGAGAGCCTTAATATTTTCTATGGTTCTTCGCCTACATGGAGATAAAAGGGGTTTACAGACCTAAGATTTTATATTTTTAGATTAAAATAAATAAAATTCATAAGTATATATTTGCTGGGAAATGGTGGGAAATAATATGAGATGGGCCTCTGATGGAGATTAAGTAGGAATCTTAGTTACCAATTCATGGGAAGCAACATCATAATGGAAAAGCAAAAGGGAAGTAACAAGGCTACCAAATCCACAACAACATAATAAAGAAAAACACAATTCAAACCATTGAAAGTAATATTTGACATTATCAAAGTAATATTCGATACTACACAAGGAAGAAACACTAAAGATCACAATATATATATATATATATATATATATATATATATAAACCAAGGGAGAAACACTAAAGATCACAAAAAATAAACTCAACCTGCAACTAAGCTATGCTAAAGGGGGGAAATCGACATACACTAGAAAATGAACTACTCTTTACATGTATACCCTGGGAGAAAACCTAGAATTAGTCAAGATTAGCATATAAAACACATAATATTCTTAATAATTATGAGGCTCATGGTCAAGATATACATCTAAAAATGAAAGTGAACTTGGTCAACTTACATTCACTCATGTTGTCTTATGGGTAGAGCACAACTAATATGGAAGGAAAAATACCATGGATGGATGAAGTGGATGGATTTTACCAATGAGAATACTTTAATATGGCTCACTACATCTAAAAAAAATGGGTCATTAGTATAAAAAAAAACTATTTATGTATGTTTCAAATAGTGAGGTGAGGTAAAATGAAGTAGTAACAATAGAGTTAAATAGAGTGGAAATAAATAATACACAAATATAATAAGTGTGCAGACAATGCAATGGACATGGGAAGATTTGAATGGCCTAGTATTTAGGACAATATTTGAAAAAAACATATAATTATCAAACAGACTCGATCTCCAATTCATACCACATTCATAATTTGTGTAATTCCGTAGCATTAACAAGGTGTGGCAAAAGTGGACCCTGTAATGTAGCAAGGCTATAGGATTTTTACTTCTAATGAATAGTGATCACTACACAACCCCACCAATTGGGATTTTATTTATATTGGGTTTTTTAGGCTCAAACGTTACGTAATAATACTAAGTCTGTTACAGCAAAGCCTCAACTCATAAACAAATTATGGTAAGCTTTAGAAATTTTTTTATAGTATTTATGTATGTGCTCAATTGAATTAATGTGTTTTTCATACAAGGTTTATAATTTTATAGAGCATGTAATTCTCTAGTTTTCATCAAGAATAAGGTCATATAGGTCAACTCTAATCTATGAAATTGCAATTTCCAAGGTTAATACAACTTATGTTCCAGGAGTATGGTGTGGCACTAGTATGGGTTCTAATGAATATATGATAAGCCCACAATGCAAGATACGACTAGGTATGTCAATCCCTACAAGAAGCATCCATTGTAAGCTTAATGATGGTAATCAATATTTCGTTCGTTACTTCATCTTTCTCATTTGCTTTAGGGTAGGAAGCTTGGTGCGAAAACAAAGTCATACCATATGAATGATGACAAGGGCAACTCACTTAGTAATTAGAAAGAAATCCAGTAGAATGAAACAAACTCCATCATAGCATCTATGCCTTAACAATTTCATACCCTAGGATGGAGTTGTAGGTCTAATATATAAAATATAGCATGGCACTTGATATATATACATAGTCATGCATAGTTAGTGAAGGTTTGATTTAATGTTACACAAACTCGTTCTATGCATATGTGAACTTGGACCTAAGTGTTGGAAGCGTCAATATAACCTAGGTCAAACGTTTCTTGAAATTCAATATCAACCCTATCAAGTTTGAAACTATGCTCATAAATTTTATTTAATGATGTTTATTTCAAAAAATAGTGATACAATATGGTGGTTGTGGCTCCTAATTATGTTGTACAAGTGCCTAAATACCTAATAGATGCACATGGAGGTAAAATCTAGTTTTCCATTGATAAAGATAATATATATGTGTGGTCTCACACAATAGATCAGGATAAGTTCAAGGTTTTTCTATGGCCATCTTACCTCATTGGTAAAGCATTGGAAAAGGTGGTTCTCATGGTTGGAGGTTTAATAATCCCACTTGGCATTAAGCATTATCTACATTTTCAGAGGTATTGCAACACTCTTGGAGCTAAATCAAGGAAAAACAATCAGTCCCTCAAGAATAAGTGAAAAGAAGGTAAAATGAGATGGAGTCTAGTTATGATTCAAACCTTGATACCACCACGGAAATCCCACCCAATGATAAATCACAGTTGTAATAACCCACCTAAACTTCCTTACCTCCACTATTGGGGAGGATGATTTCAAACAATGTTTCTTTTTCTATACATTGAGACAATGTGTAGGAATTGTTTAAAGTTTTTTCAAAGGAGAAAATCCCCAAAATAAGCCTCGTATTATGAATTATCTTAGTCAATACATACCTTCTATTCAACCAAGGACACCGAGTGCTAATCCTACACGTTCCATGACCCTTTTTGGATCCACATTTGACATGCTACAATTTTGTAGGAAGGTGCAAGAGGTGATTTGTACATGGAGTTTGTTGATCTTGCAAACAAGAAAAAGTTTTCTTATGTAGAGGAGACTCAAAAATCATTCCAAGAGTTTGAAAATCATAAAATATACCTTTTTTATTAAAAGAATTATATGTCTAACCCATGTAGAAATGTATCCTTCAAACCAAAAACCAACATACATTGGAGCATTTTCACTTGGATTAACAACCATGAATAACCAAAAAATTAACCACTAATAGTAGTCAAATCCTCATTTATGACTAAGTGTTTATTTGTATTCACAAGTAACATGCCAATTTTCTCACAGGATTAAATGAGAGAGCCCAATTCATCATAATGGGAATCTCAATACACTTGCACCAATAAATTTAGTGAACCAAGATAACACAATTGTAACATCAAAACATCATTTTCATCTCTTTCAACAACTACATTAAATCATAATTTGTATCTCTTTCAACTTTAACAGTCCCAATAGATCCCAGTGTTAAAGTTTAAACATACAATATGACATCAGCAGTAGTATGGTTATTTACACAAAATTATAAGAGCGGTAATATATCTATCTAACAATACAAAAGAACGAGACTTATTAATTAACAAATCAAATAACAAAATAACTGTGTTGCATAGTATAGTGGGATTCATAACCAGCACTCCAATGTATCCCTCAAGTATTCAAAGACAGTCAATGCAGCAAAATCGCAGAACAAACATGACAAAATCACATCTGATGACTTACATGATGGGAATAACCTTCTTTAATGTACTCATATTTTAACTTTCAGATCAAATCTTTCCTCTTAGAGGCGATCAATAACTGGAACAAACTAGCACTTAGTAAAGGGCATAAACATACCTGAGAGAAAGAGACCATAAACATTAGAGAGAATTTGAGGTCAAAAATGGGCCTCCTAAGAGATGTACTACAAAAATATAAGATATATTAAAATATTATGAGTTAGGGGTTTTATGGGGTAGGTATATATGACAAATCACCTCCTACACTACTTTTTATGCACAATATAAATAACCATGGTTGAGTTACTTTTCTAAATTGACTATAAATACAATTAATAAAATAACTCTAAAATGATGTGACTAAGATTCATTTTAAATTCT